>QNGE01000167.1:350915-390201 GCA_008508345.1 Paragonimus westermani | reverse complement strand
AACAAAATATCACAAATATGACTGTTGGCATCACAATCCAATAACGTTACAGAAACATTTCCATGCTCGGTTAAGTTTCTTATGTCATTTAATTTTCCTTACTTTGATACACTGATTTATTTGGAACATGTTTTCTCGTTTAAAGACCTAGCTTCTGAGCTGTGGATCGTTGTAACGTTGCCGTGCCTCCCCCTACTGCTAATGCATAATAGAGGACTTAGCAACCATGAGCGATTTCACTGATACAAATCGAATATCTGATGCTATCTGAGAAGAACAAACTAGTTACTATGGAGATGTCAATAGTGAGAGCGCTCCGATTAACAACTAATCAGAAAACTGCTCTGTGTTGCATGTACAAAATTTTCTTCCGTCTGGTTTCATTCCAGTGTGGATATCGTACCAATTCGTCCAATCGGTTCTCAAGTCTGTTGCACGATTTAAATAGTAAATAATTCTTTGTATGATCAAGATGGTCATGAAACCTTACCTCCGACTGAAATTACAAAAAACCGCCGACTTTACAAGTTCAAATAAGCGTTGCATTGTACACTTCATGATATGCGATCAAGCTGACCACTAAAAGTCAAAGAAGTAGTGAATGTTCTTACATTCTTAAATCACTTATCAAAAGCATACCAAGATGACAAATCAGCGTTAACAAAAGGAAGGAAAAACAAGGTTTACATGGTTCCACTCGTAGGGTTTTATCATAGCAATTCACTACAACTGCAATCTAACTGTCTCGGAAAACCTAGGTAGCATTGACTTTCAACGATAACAGAGAACAGCAACTGAAAGTTTTAGCCTCTAGAGCCTCCGGTGCTTAAATTATGTTTACACTTTATGTACAAAATTCACACACTTTGTCACATGGCGCGTATAATGTGCAAAACACCATGCTTGTGCAGTATTTTCTACTGCTTGTAAACTCGAGGGCATCGTTTTCGTGTAAACGTTTGGAAACTTATGAGAAACTGTTTGACACAACGAACCTCAAAAGTTAGACACAAATGAAGGTGAGAAAATGACTGTACACTAATCACAGGGCTGTTTGTTTAGTTGTTTAGCAGTCATCTCCTGCATCTTAGCTGCCTGAAATCCTCCTACTCGATGAGTTGTGTTCACTTGCTCGTCAAAAAAGGTGTAGTTTTCTCGTTTCTCGCTAGTGATTAGGGCTTATTTCCAAGTTAGTACCTTCGGTTGTCAGTTTGGACTGCACTTATGTGATTTTAACCTGGGTGTGCGGGATTAATAGAAATCGGTGTGATACGAATCACCTGGGATAATAGACAGAACAATGAGGAGGAATCTAGATGACTGAAAAGTTCCTAATCAATAAGGGCTAAGTGATCGGTGACTCCTTCAGCAAACTGCTTAGTTTAAAGGCCGAGTTAAATGAACATGAGCAAAATCCTAGACGACTTGTTCAACCTGGCACTTGTTAGAACAAGCAGTTTTTCTCGTACTAAATTGCACTCTAACGACTGAGAGATTCAGCATTGATGGACTTACCGTTACTGATAAAATCCAATGTATAGCATTGTTTAAAACTGACAACATATAATGCCGGTCGGAGTTAACGTTCGGACAAGGTCTTTCATGTTAGTGGAAAGTTTCGACGTGTGAGGTCGGGTAAGTTGGACTTACTTCAGGAGCAATTCATCCGATGAACATAACAGTTCGATTACACTGATTTGTGATTAAGCATCTCTGGTAGTCTAGTTAGAATTTTCCTCCAGATGAACATAAATAGTTTCGCGCTGGACATAAAACGTGCATCAATGTTCGGCACAGACGGACTCAGAGATCATCGGATATCATTTGGTTTGCGGATATACTTCGAAATTTCCAACTGGAAACTTTCGTATTGTGTTAGCTTTATGCGAACTGGTCTACACGCGATCTTCCCATGAACCCCATAGCGGAACAGTCATATCGGAATGTATGTGCAACCGACTAGTTTCTTCTCAACAGACTAGCTAACAACTATTTTGCTAGAGAAATATCGAAGGATTAGTAGTAATTTTCTAAAACTTTTGATAACACATCTATTTCGCTTGGAAAATTGAACGGGAACTTTGTATCCCAAACACTTTATATGTTGAACTCATAGTGTGCCTATTTAAAATGAACTTTCGTTTATTTATTACAGATTCTAGCGTTTTCCCACAATTTCCATTTAGTTATATCAACACGATTTTGTACAAAAGTGGACATAAATTTATCACTTTGAAAAATGTTTGAAACTACTGCTCACCGTGTATAACAATAGTTGAGTGCTTGAAGAAATGTTAGAATATCGTTTGCAAAAACGCAAGAGGATGGAATATGTAGGAAACGCGCGTAACAATGGCAAAGAAATCGGTCTCAATTGGGCTTCACAGTAATGACGCCATTGTTAAAATTTCCATGGGAAACAAACTTTCTAAGTCAACGGTTTGTGCTCATTGAGGGCTAAATGGCGAGTATTGGTTGTCATTGTTCTGGGGAACCCAAGCATTTTTGGGTTCCGGCTGCGTAAAATTTTATCGAACTTGGACTGTTTTCACAGTATATGTAATAGTGGATGAAGTCAGGTTCACGTCAACGAACTCGGTAACTGTGGATTGTAGTGTCACTGTCCGACAACCGTTAGAGTAATCATTTAGGTGTCTTTATTTCGTGGGATCCGATTTGTTGTGCTAACTTAGGTGTCAAGGGAACTGTGACCAAACTGATGGCTTAGATGAGAGGCAAACACTTTTACAGGACACGATCTTGTGCAATTGAGCAGACATTTCGGGTTGAAGGTAGCCGAAGCAGTTCATCTTCAGAATGTTGTTAACCAGGGTGGAATGTATTTCTGTAAAAATCTCATCGCGGAGTGATTAATCTTGTTTTTGATCAAACTAACTGTAAACAGTGGTTCTAATACGTGCCACCGTGGGAGGCTGGTGAGACGTACCACTCTGAAGCAAGAAGGAAACATGTCGCGTAAAAAATTGCCGTAGTATTTTGATGAGATACAGCGTCCCTGCTAATGGATGCTGTAATTATTAGTAGAAACGCAGCATGTGAGTTACTGTTTGAGCTGGCATTTACCAACTAATTAATGTAGTTAATAGTCGTTTGAAATGTTCCTCGTGGTGTCAACAACAAGCTGTTATTAACGATCTCTCAAAATTTCATGTGGCTTTTTGGAATGTGGTTTTATTGTTACCCACTCAAGATCAACTTCACCGAAGATTTACTCTTCACTAAAATCTTCACATTTCGACAGAAATGCCTAAAACGTGAGTAACCTTAATAACTCCATTCATTGCTGTGTGTGTTTAGGCTTGACGACAAATACAATTTTCACTGCTTAGCCGAGGAAGTATTTGTGATATTCTGCGTAAGCTTTCGTGTATATTTCCCGGCTAAGGGTTAGTTATAATTCAGGATAATGTTTTGACACGGTGTACAGGAAACTAAAGGAACTCAAGTGAAACTGATTTAGATAACACTGGACATTGTTCACTATCAGTGGTATTGTTATGTGGAGATAGACCAGTTAGGTAACCATAACACCCTCTGGCCCCCGAGAGTCGCTGGCGGAGCCTACCATGTGCATCCATGCATTTGCTTTCCAGCGACTGTTTAAGTGTTGCATCAAACTGTACGGTGGAAATACAAATGGACCAGTTTGTTTGATGGGCTGGAACACCCTGGATTAATGGGTTTGTCCAGGCAGCAGTCGGATTTCTGCTACTGTAATCGTCTCAACAGATGTGTGCTGGTGAAGGACATACTTTTGTTAAAAACGCATCATCCGAGTGTGAAACTTACACATTTTTCCTACAACTGAGTTGTAAATAATGCGCGTGTTTTGATCGTGTGTACACTTGTGACAGCATGCGGGAAGCAATGTCATGTTTGGTAATGTACGTTTTTTATATGATTCGATTATTTTATGCAACCTCAAATCAATGTTAAAATAAATACGCCCAACACAAAATCTGTTTCGATCAACTGTGTGATGAAGAGCATACGAGACTTCTGTTTTTAAGTATTATGAATCAGCGAGCTAGTTTTCAAAACTTCAGATGAGCAGCCAGTGAGCTGATTCATTTCAAGAGGCACATCACTCACATGTGATCACAACCTTAGAAATCAGGGAGATTTTCCATCCAGTCTTCAAACTGACGCTTTGCAAGCCAAAAGCCGGACACTTTGACCTGTCTTGCAAGTCCTGAGTGAAGGGTTATCGATTGGTGTTAATGGGACAATTATGTCGTCTGTTATCGAGGTGATCAGGTAATCAGAACATTCCTCACAAGCAAACGTAGTTAAGGATTCATATATAATAATTTGACCTTGTATACTATGACATCAGTGGAACGCTGACTTCACGAAAGCGTGACCAGGAGTTCAAGTGTCTACTGTGGCAAGGATATGCTGTACTAACGAGCTTTAGCGAGAGCAAAACTCAAGTCCAATGCTTCTTTAAAAAACAGATGGACTGGAAATTACATGGGAAGAAAACATTGGTGTTTGACTGTGTATTTTTCGGAAAGGGTTGTTTGATGGATGGGAAAAGTTGAAACAATAAATTACCCCAAGAAACTCTAAGTATCTGTCTTAGATTTGGTTCTGACGTACATTCTCTATGGACCGAAGATTGCAAAATTGGCAGCATGTGTCGCCTTCTTCGAACATAGTGAAACAGAGTGAGGGAATTATGTTGAAGATATGTGGTTCTGGAGTTATCTGGGGTTTTACTGTCCACTGTGTATATTGATCTCTCAGTTCTGAGCGTGCGCTCTAATGGGAGGTAAGAGACGTGTGTCTGTGGTGGAAATCTCGATTCACCGATTATCCAAACCCCGACACAACAGAAAACCTGACAAACGGCCAATCCAAATATCGCGTTAAAGATACAACATCAGGATTGGACGAACTGTCTCAGTGTTGTGCCTTCCGTTATTCGCCGATTCATCTGCTCCGTATTCCACCAATTAACATGCAGTTTATGATGTTATACGTGCTAATGAGATCAGCCAATGACAGGCTGTGATTTCTTTAATACTGTTGTACATCCATAAATTCGGTGTCTCAATTAATGAATAACAAATGCTTACTGCTACCAGTACCATGTCTTCTCCTTATTACTTGCGTGGGAGGCTTCAGTTCACGTACGATTCCTGGGGCTATTCGAAGTCCCTAATTTTGAGTATCTCATTGTTCTTCCACTGGTCACATGGGTTCGTCGTGGTTATTGTTGTGAACTGACTTCGCACGTTATTACAAGCAAACCTATGCCAAGCAATAGTCGCTTACTACAGCGTGACTTAAAGCTGATTGTCTTGTGACCTTTTGTGGCAAGGCTTTCCGGAAAATGTTAGGTTTTGCATCACCTTTTTAGAGTGGTGCATATTTTCGATAGTATTTGAGGCAGAGCTTATTGAAGAAAGTAACGGAAAATTAAACCCGAATTCCAATTGCGCAAAGTCACCCCTTGAAATCATGGGGATTGTTGTGCATAAACTTGGCAATGCATTCGACCGTTTATCTGTCATACATATCAGTAGCGTAGTGTTTCGCCCGCGTGCCCTCAGGTTGTTCGTTTTTGCTCTGTTCCAATTAAATTTTGGAAACGGTCACTACCTTCAAAATGACGAAGTACTCCACAGCGTTTGCATCCACTTACTCTGGCAATCACTCTAAAATACACTTATCTCATAGATAGATCCGGTAGATATTTCATATTAAACATTCCAGCTGCAATTATGATTGTAAAGGTCGTTGATCTTATCCAAGTGACCCGTCATAGTGCAACCATCGTCCTAATTCAGACCATTTCTGGCGTGAATTTAATTCGGCTTGTTCTAAACTTAGCTTAACTAGTGAGTGAGAATTTGCAAAGTCTAGTCCTCAATTTGCCAATTTGCTTGTGGTCCATCGTGTTTGGCTTCGATGAGGTTACTAAAAGCAATAACGAATACGTGAAATCTTCCTGAACGTCTCATTTTGAAACTCCGTGAGCATGATCAATTGGGAAACTCGCCAGATGCAAGTCAGTTAACACTTAGAGTAAACTACGGAGGTAAAAGTGCATGAGGGTGATTGTGGTTACTTATCAACATGAGAATGTCGATTCAAGCCTGATTTCCGCGGGAGCACAATGCGTGTCAACTGTTCACACCCTAACCGATATGGGTGTCGTTTCACACTTATTATTTCGGTCTGCATGATTTTCATAATTTATTTTGCAGTAACAGGAAACCGCCAAAAACATCTTTGAGGAAAACGTATGATGGCAAGGTAACCGGGACAGAAACATGTGAGAGAGTCATCTATGGTTATGATTGCTATTCCATGATATCACGATGGTGCTGAGTCAAACCTGCATGCTACTGAACACAGACCTCGTGGTTATTTGTGTGTATCCGGACGTTTTTACACCTTGATCAGACAAAGTAGGATGAACACTGTAAAGACGAATATCTTATCTTGTTCATTTTGAGTGTTGTCTAGTTGAAGGCTGTGCAGCAACGGTTTTAAACTAGTGTGACAGGTTTAGAACGGACCAGGGTACACGTTCCTCAGTCGATCTCATTTTTCGATCAGTATAAAAGGCACCATAAGTAGAGGAGTACCTGCGGCTTTCATTCTTTCACATAGGGCAAAGTATCCACGTCACTTCGTTTGATATACACGCTAATGGCTGTTGAATGTGAAACAGAATCATGAGTTAATCTTTCTTTGGTTTTGCAAATCAGTAATCCTAGCTGTTTTGAACAACTTTTCAAACTACACGCTAAAAGTTATGAAGGTCTACGAATTGGATTTTTTATTAGTGGAGTTACACATGTGAACTGCAATTTTACTGGTACATTTCATGCAAACCTGTAGCTTGTATTCTGTAGCTTGTATTTTGTGGTTAGGTACATCATATGTACTACTGATCTTCGGTTAATCCGAGGAATAGGGGTTTGGCTAGACGAGGTCTGTCAGATCAAAAATGAAACCAGGATGTTAACATCTTCGGTTGATCAAAACGACCGCCGAAAGTAGTCCCACTGATTTGTATCATTGACTACATCAGTCACTGTAGTGTTCTACGACAAAGGCTGTTGTTGACCTCAGTCGTGGTTATACACATGCGTTAATTCTAGAGGATCATGTGCGAACCTGTTTGTGCACATTAGATGATCAGTAACGGCTATCGGGGAACCATCGATGAACTGTTCTGTCACAGCATCTGTCGTTTTGAATCGTGATAGTTATTTCGGCCATTGCGCTGTTCAATTCCCTGTCCAGAGTGCTTGCAAACACAGAAGAAAATGCTCCTGGTCAAATCACTATAACTTTATAAGATCTACCAACAAGGGAGTCATTACCGTTTTGCTTTCGTATCTGCTCTGGTATCACTTTCCTATGATTGGTATTGAAATAGGCCACTTTGGCAACGCCCTGGAAACCCTCCAAGTGTTTACACATTTTTCCGATATCGGACAACTTTAGCTGTGACAGTCCGTCCATTTAAATCTTTGCAGCACTAAGATGTACGACCCTGTTACCTTTGAAGAGGCATAGAAGCTGTGAGCTCTTGTTCTTCTCGAGCCCACAGGGATGATAGGTCGATAAAACCATTTGTGTATCGGGGGTCAAACTGTACTGGTTAGCACACCCATTTTCCAGGCGTTACATCACTAAAGGACGAGCCAGCATCAGTTGAAAAATTGTTTAAGCGGGCAAGACCTATTTGATCATTAAAATGCTTACTCAACGAACTTTGACTACTTGCAACTATGCTACAAGATAACAGGTATCGGCTGAGGGATATAGAGAAACAGACAACAACTCACAACAGTAGCCAAAGTTCCGAGAGTAGAGAAGAAGAAAGTCTACATTGAACTGCCATTCAGAGGTAACATTTCGTCGCAGTGTTGCATCTAGCAGGCGAGCCAGCAATGCAACTGAAATCGTAGTCCTCGACCGAACTGACAGACCACTGTTACTTCTAACAGAGGAGGGGCAACCTATTGGCGTCAACTCACACAGTACTTATCAACTTGTATGTAACTACGGTGAAAATTACACCCGCAGAACCCATTGGTGATTGAATTCTAGGATGAAGGAACATGTGCTAAATGTGTCTAGAATGTGACTGTGCAGAGTGCTTCTTTCGTCCAGGGCCAACGCAAACTTTTGGCCTCGTCTCTCGCCGCATATGGGCCATGGATAATTGGAGTACTCTTGGATCGACATTCGGGATGATGAGGTGTCATTAATTCGCGTTTACTGCGATGCCCTAAGGTAGTCTCAATTGGTTATCACAAGCCGGCATCGAGTGTAGAAAGACAGTTATGTATAAGACATAGAATTCAATGAACACATTGGTTTCGGGCTGTATCCTCCAACCTATTTGCCATTTGATTTCATCCTTCTCAAGCTACTAGTGTTTAATAAGTATCGTTGTTTGGTACTGAAAAGACAATACGAAATACCAACACCTACTAGTGCCCATCTTCTCACTGTCATTTTCACATTATGAGGGGCTTCAAGTGATTCATAACCATCTATTGTCAGGTGGAAGCTAGGTGTATTGAAAAAAACAGTCTAGAATATCCGCCCACGTCAAACTTGACAATCGTTTTATCCCACCATGAGATGGCCGTATTAGAACGCTTTTAATGTATACTGGTTTCAAATGATCTTAATTTCGAAGCTGATGAGCAATCCTCCTGAGTCCTGGTTGGAAGTGCATGACTGATTAGAACTGTTCAGTAAAAAAGAACAGTGGTTCATTGCGTCGTCTTGCAACAGGAAATTCGACACACAACCCGGAGCAATAGAAATTTAAAATATCAAGGTTAGCTTCAATATCCGCTACATTTTCTTCAAAAATGTGACGTATAAACTAAAATCAGATTGAACTCCCATATGGAAAACTGTTTCACCAGTTAAAGCCAACATGTGTACATATTTACGACAATTTTAAGATCACCTGTTGAGAAAAACCAAAATTTTTATGAAAGACTTCTTCTGGCTGTATCTGAACTACTCCATTCTGTGCGCGGAAAACCCTCCCTGTCTATCAGCACTTCTCTCTGTAACTTCAATTTTAAAAAACATTCCAACTGTCATAATGCAACTCGCCCTACCTATCCCCTTCGGAATAATCAATTTACAGCATGGGATTCGACACTTATGTCATCGAACAAGAGGCATAAATTTCTGTGACACTAATGTGAATCTGTAAACTGACGTTCGCGCAAAATTACAAGTGTCAACATGTCATACTCTAGCTACAAACCCCACCTAATTACATACGGGTGAGGGTGAAATGCAAGCTGAATTTTAAAGATGACCATTATTTTCATGTTTTCACCACTGAAAGAGTGTACGCGCTGCTGACAATAAAATGACATGTTCAGACGATGTATGCCACACGCTGATTTTCATGGTCGACCCTCAAATATCCACACATAACCCCCGGTTTCTCAGTTACATTAATGAATGAACATATACATGGCAAGGTATCAACAGTTCAGTCATGAACGTGAAACAGCAGAATGGAGCGAAGTTATGGCTACAGGAAATGCCAACGTTCCCAAACGTGTATCACACGACAGTGGGATTGATAGAAATTCTAAAGCAGACAGGTGCCGTGTTACAAATGTGATCACTCATGAGTGACAAAATTGTTACACGCAACGAACATTCGTTTGGGTTTTACAAGAATTTCTCACAAAAAAACTTGATGTAATGGATGATGCTTCAGGGGCAGCAAAGCTTACGAATATTAATAGCAGGGCGAACATTATTTTTCGATTGTTCTTCCTCGGATAAGCATAGTTACAAGTTTTATCAAAAAGGAACTATATTCGACTGGTTAAAAGCAAAATCACACTAACCACATGGTTAACACTAGACACAAAAATGCCATCAATCATTGTTCCGGATACAAAGTAGGTTTACTTCCTATGACCTCGGTCATTTGTCTGTCATTTGTCCGAGTAGGGGTCACTCGAGACCGGGGAATGTGCAAAATCTGAACACATTGTTTTCGTGAACAAACCACTGGATTGCATACTGGATTTAGTCTATTTGGTTGATGCTAAAATACGGTATCCGACCGTTTTTTGTTGTTGATTGACTGAAATATTGTGTACGGTCTCAAGTATTTTCAGCTCACCTAGTTGGTGGTCTCTCACGACGAGATGTAACACCCGTGCACTGACGATACATTATATCCGTTTCTGTTCCATGATGGGTGATACTTTATGATCAGCTTGGGCAGGAGTCTGGACGTTTGATTGGTACACTGTGTTGTACAACTGAAGCAAACGAAAAAATATAGCCGGAAGTAAAACAGTTTCGTAATGACGTGGCATGGAACGTTGGTTTTATTGAGTGCTGTGAATGTCGGTTCACCGGTTTGGTGGCCATGCACCTTCTGAACAGGTGTGAAATGAACGCGAGTTCCTTTCAGTGCTAAAGATGAAGTACTTGGTTAACGGGGCGAACACTTTTGGTTGTTGTCGATGTATATTTGGATAAGAATAAAAGCCAAATACCTGTTGCTGTAGCTAGCGACAATCTCTGTGATCGACACGTAGGGAATATTGTATATTCATCACCATTTAAACCTTTTGAATTTCGTTCTTGTAAACTAACCCATTTTTCACACGGACGATTTGGTCGACGGTTTTGTCATTGACAGAAAGCCTATTCACTGATGGCCCGGATAGTTTACTGCAGTGCCATGTTCACCACAAGGCTACTGTTGTCTCTTTGTATCTATTTGAACCCATGATTTACTAACAATGTAAGACTCACTGGAACTGGTGGCTGCCTATATGAGGAAGAGCACACTGAAGTAGAATATCCAAACCTTGTGCACAGATCTTGAGAAGCATGCTTTATAACTTCGCCTGTCAATTGTGATGATTGTACGACCGAAGTGAGTAAAAGATAGAACTCGCCTTGGCTCGGACTTACACTATTACCGAATTCCGTCTGTTACTCCATTCACATTCGTGAGCTGTCGAAATGCTTGATCCGACAGGCAAACTGTCAGTTCACTCGCAATTTGCGTAAAGTCTATATCCTTAGCGCCGATCAACGCCCATACACAACGAATGGTTTACCATTTACCCACGTGACTGTCGTGCGTGATGACACTATAGACAACATCAACTGACAGTGTATTCCGAAAACTTACCTATTCCATTGACACAGGCGTCTTTGGAATAAACCGCCTTGTCACTTGTTCAGATTTTTATTTCATAACAGAGTCTCAAACTTATGCGTCTTTTCTAAAGCACTACTAACCAATACTAATCGTTGAACTGAGACAGCCGATTTTCCTACTTTCCGCAAGTGTACATCATGTTCAGGATAGACAATACTGTTGTAATCATTCGAATTCTGTTTGTAATCTCATGTTCATGACTGAGGAGTTCAAACAAAATGTTACCATCCAATGACAGGTTTAGTTCGTCAATGAGAGAAAACTATTATATCTGACACCTACAAACCGAGGAATGCAACAGTTGAAATCCATCGAGAAAATAGTCGTTGCCTTTTTTGTGCACCCCTTTGTAGTGAAATTGTTTTCAGTCAAGCGTACCCTGTGATTCTGGCTGAGAAAATCCTTCCTATCCAATGAACTTGTGTTCCGTTTACACTACCATTAAACGTGGGTGATTGAAATCATTCTGATGTCTGCGGTCGCTGGTATTTTTACATGCAATTCTGGGGCATTTGCGTCAAACCAACTCAGATAGCAACCAGCTGAGCAACTTGTGTGTGAATAACAAATATTATTAATAACATATGGAGAACAAGAAACGGAGTTCCTATATGCTTGTGTTAAGTTTTACTGTATGTGTTCATCAACATATGTCGCGTGAGTTCGGCTTGGACTGTCGACAGCAGTCAGTACATGCAGAAGGTTTTGTTTGTTTGAAGGTAGTTTTGATTTTTGCTGTTTTCAACTTCTTTAGTGAGCAGTCAATCCTGGACTCACAGTGTGATCAGCGTCCAAAACTATGAGTCAACTATGGTCGAATACTTAATCCATGATTCGTTTGTTTAGTATGAACAGTGATATGATTTTTGTCCAACTGTGATTTATACAATTCCCAGTTTATCTAAGCCAGGGAAGCTTTTCAAGCTAACTAGATGGTGAGCTATAATTAGCTAAAATCCAGTGTTCAATGTGTTCAAGGACCTTAGGTGTTTCATTAGTGAACTGTTTCAAAGTCAGTCTTACTCATGAAACTCTCCTCCTGTTCTGGGATGCGGCGGATTTAGGATTTGCAAAGACACTATGAATTACTGATTCCTGATGATATTTTCTTTGTTTAATTCAGAGCTGTTTTTGCACACGTATGCACCAACCAAACTCATGTCTCTAATAACGACCAATGAGCTAGCTCGAGCCTAACGCCAGTCTCGACGCAGCTCGCGATTTTCTAATTGGAAGTACGTGAAGCATTTGGTGAGGAAGTGTGAGACATGCATATGTTAGTCACCCCGCGTCCTCTTAGTACTAGAGTCATGGAGGGGTCCCCTGTTCGACAGCTGCTAGACCGATGACAGCAAGGTAAGTAGCACACCCTTGATTGACTCTAGTCCCCTCAATTCAGTCAGTGGGCACACTGCCATGACCTTTTGTCTTTTATCAACTGCTAGCCTGCAACCTACAATCACCACGGTACATCTCTCATGAAAATAAATGGATTGCCTCTCCGAACACTGCCTTGGTAATGCTGGTATAACATTCTAACAGTTAGAAGATTTAACACAGTTATCGAACTATGTCGGTTAGGCTGACGTAAAGTGTTCACTATTCCTACCAACCGGGTTTCAAACCTTCTGTATGGACTAACCGTTTAGCTCTAGCTCTAGCTGTCGATTTTTCTATTCGATTGTTTATGTCGTAACTATAAGAGCGTATGATTAGCTATTGATATCATTGATCGTTTGTGTCCTTGTTTTCAGTTTGACCGTTATAACCGACTCTTTCCTGTTGCACATCTATTGGAATTCACGCGGGTTTTTATAGTGTTATCCGTATAGCACGACTGATGAGAGCGGTCAAAATAATTCTGTGAGATATCCCACATCATTTCAGCCATACACTAAACTTTACGGTTTTATTGAACCAAACACTCTCGGAACCGTAATCCATCACAGTTTGATTTCAATTCTGTGACAAATATAACAGCTGATGTTATGCGGATAGCACAGCTGACGAAAAGTTCTACGTATTCTTGCCGAATAGAAAGGAATATGCTTTCGGTTAGTGACTTTCAGCAATTCACCATGTTCAAGACATGTTCAATCAAAAAGAATACAAAATCGATATAAAAATATAGCACTACATCTTACGAACAGCACACACAAAGCCTATTGCTATCACGTTATCGTTTAAGAAAGATATTATCGGTGAGATAATCAATGAAAGAATTTTTGGTGATGTTGATAATTCTGACCTCCTCGTAGATGTCAACCTACCGTTTCATACATATGCTGTACTGGTGGCGCACCTCAAAAGTAAGTTTTTTTCAGTCTTCCCCAAAATCTTGTTTATTCACACAAATCGTTATTGTCAAACCGCTCATAGAACCACAGACAGATATCGGAAAATATTCATGACTACCTCGCAAAATGGTCTCATGACTTTTAGTGAAATCCCATTTCTAAAGCAATTCACCCTTTATTTGACTTTGACTCCGATGGAGGCTTGAGGAAGCGTTTCGAACAAGCCAGGATGTTTGCCAAGTTGAGCAGAAAGTTGTCCAATTGCAATTATTAACAGTAGAAATGGTTATTGTCACCAGATATCAAAACACGTGTGTGTGTGTGTGCAGGTACAGCATTCTTCACAAATCTCCCACTTTATGTGGCCATTTATCTCCAAATCACAGAAAACCTCAGTGGTCATGAATCTGTGGGTACTGACAAGTGTGTGTCTAATGACAGGCAAATGTGACACTCTCACACAGTTAGCTACACTCCTATCTACCTCCGGTAGACGTTGATTTGTCTCATGCCTTCAAGTTTTATACCTCTAGTTGATTTGCGGTGATTTTATTGCAAGATTCGCACACATCTTCTGCAATTGTGAAAGTGTCATGAGAATAATCAAAATCGGCTATTTGCATGACTGATTTTCGAATTCGTTGCTGGATATTTAGTGATACTTAGCACTTTTCATGGAGATTTTCCGTACAAGTATCTGTTCAGCACAAGAAGCATTCGTCCCATGTTTCGCAAATTATTCTTAATTCACGAGTTTTTCCGCCTCAGATGTGACCCACCGCTTACTTGAGGCTGACCGGAAACATCCCGCGACATGGAAGCGTTTGCAGATTTACCGCCTGGGAACAGTAAGTGGTATAGGTTTTCTCATCCAGAAAATTATCTCGTAGCGGTTGTCAGTCGGGATAACCTGATATTAACAAGGTTCGTTTCGCAAGTGTCATTCAGGAGTTAAGTGCAACCTGAGCTCAGTGGAAACTGCTAGATCAAGACTATGCAATTCACAGTAAGGCAGACATTTGAATACCTTGTATACAGTCGTCTACTGCAGTGCCCTAACCAGAACTGTCTGTGCAGGGGGATTAGTGCCTCTCAGAATAACTCGCACATTCACTGTACAGCATTTCGTGCTTCATATGTGGATACGTGTAAAAGCTAACAAGGGTGCGCCCACACATGTGAACTACGCAAACAACTTATACTGACTTGGACAAAAACCAACGAATGTTCTGTAACAGTTCAAAGTTGTCGCCCCCATTAACTTGTCCAAGTGATTCGGGACATTACAGATCATCTGTGACCATAACATTTATTTGAGAATTGAGAATGGGGCTGGCAGTATATTCACAAATGAGATCAGCACAATCAAGAGTTCCTGAGTGAAAAACAACCTGAACGTCAACAAAATCAAAAGTGCATTTTTTCAACCCCATAATCGATTTTGTAGGTTTGTTTCTGTCACCGTTCCTCTGTTGTTCACCAAAAACAAAACATTCTACCTTAATCTTATAATAAGTCGGTGTTAAACTGATAACATCAATACGGTTGGTAGAGTTGTTTTCCTCGATTAACTGAACAGTATATAGAATATATATATATATATACAAAGAGTCTGATATTGGAACGTTAAACAAAACACTGCAATCCTCTTAAGCTAGATTATTTTCACAACCAATCAGTCGATCAATTAATCAATCAGTGAACTCTTTGGTGAATAAATAAATAGATAAATCAAACAAAATTAATCAATACTGCAATCAGTACTTTCATATCCAAGCGACACACCGCCTCCATATTCGGAAGTAACAAAAACAGTTGATGTTTTGCCAGTATGTTGGGTCTGTTGGTTTTTCTGAGTTCCAGCCCGTATCTGATTTTTTTATCTCTTCAACGATGCAAAGTAACCGATGAAAACAATGAGAAAAACAGGTGATAAAAACTGACTGAAATATCAGCCAGCTTTGTTCACTCACAAAGACGCATTGAACAAAAACCACATTTGAATCCGGTAACTTCACATTAGTTCCGAATTTCGGACACACAGTTCCTTTATCATTTAACCAGGAAACAAGAAAACACAATTACACACTTATAATCTCGTCCCTGTGTTGTCATTCCTCTACGCATAAAGAAATTTGGCAAATTACAGCTTCTGCTTTCAGTCAGTTTGAGATAGTCAATTCAATTGTGGGTTAGTTCTGAGTGTCTCTTATGTGGATGCGTGAGTGAGGGGGAATAGCGTAAAGTTTTGAGGAACTTGCGCTAGTAAGACCTTTTATTTCTAATGAAACAATTTGTGTTTGCTTGGAGATAGTTTTCCTTGCAAAATACAGGTGAAATGTTTCCATCATAGACAGTGTTGATGGCATTATATTTCCTCGAAATGAGAACATTGTTTCCGAACGGTCTAAATAGATTCTCATTTGGTAAGTTGAGCCTAACAGTTGGTTCTCACGAACTGTCTCAATCAGAAAACTGTCTTCATATACCCGAATCTCATCCAGCCAACTGGTCATCACGATGCAACAGAATTTAAGTAAACTAAAATAACTTTTATTTTCATACTCACACATATTTCAAGACACACGTTAGAAATCTTTATGCAAAATCAGATAGCTTATGGACTATGTTTTGGACGCTTCGCAAAGTTCATGCTACAAGCATACCTGGCTTGTTATATTCACCTTTAGAGACTTGAATAATCATCAGTTACTCAAATTCCCTGTCGCCATACAGTCAGACTAGAGAGAAGACAGATTTGTGGGTCTCTCCCCAAAAGAGCCAGAAACCAGACTATTGTCAATCAAATAAGGGTTGCTGACATGTGTAAAGCATATAACACTATACTGGGAAATGTGTGCACGGACATCTTGTTTACATCTTGTAAGTTACCTTGACGAAATCGAGCCAGTCAATTCACAAGGTTGTCTGTAAGATTTCACACAGCTCGCCTCTGATATCCTTCTAAGAAACTCGTCAACTCTGTTATTAAAGTCACAACCACTCAGTCTATCAGAATTACATGTTAAAAGTGGATATTTCAAAGTAGTAACGAGCGTTCTCTTATTTTCATCCACTCAAACCCCTTTCCATAGCGGGACTGGAAAAAAGGCTATGTGAATTTGTGAGTCGCTTTATCTGGCTAGCAGGTAAGGTAAAATAATGAATAGCGCTCACACGATACATGAATGTAATGGAAAAACACAACAGCTTTATTGTAAAAACCACGTTCGGCTGATTAAAACGGGTTGAAACATGGTACACTCATGCCTCAACCAGAATGTTAGCGCTCCCATTTGGCTGCAGTTGCTTATGTCAGATGAGATGTGGTTGATGGTCAGTTTATGTCGGTATAACGAAAACAGTCTTGTGACATGTAATGTACCACCATACCTAGAGTACTTGAAAGGTCAACATCTACTGGCACTTTCCCAATCCACCGTGAAAACTGGATGCGTTGACTGCCCAGCACCCTAACAATGATCACCGCAAGAACATCGTCTGGAAACTTTCAACCATTTATGAATTAACTACTGCATGTAATTTTTGGTCCTCCCATACATCCATTCCTACGAAAGCTGTTTACTCCTGCCTGTTAGCAACGTGAACTATTTCTCAGGATGTTTCCACTTGTTGAATAACAGTTTGAACAGCAGTCATTTTTGTTCTACGTTGAGTTCTAATTGAAAAAATGAATTCAAACATTGGGACGCTGATAAGTGAGGAGGACCAGTTTGCAACGTACAGCTTCTAACGAAAAATTCTAAGAAGGCAAAGCATGATTGCAAAAACAAAGATGTTTCGCTTTTCCTTTGGATTATTCATGTATGTTGCTCACTTGTGTACATTGCTTAGACAGAAACCAACTTACTCGTTTAACATCATATGAACTGCTCCAAAATGAATAGAGCGATGTGACCATTAACAAATCCCTTGTATATGGATATAAATTGATTGTGTTGTTATTTACCTATTGGATGTCGTTTTCTTGAATGGGTTATTATTCCAGTTTGAAAACAGCCGCGTTGCTATTTTAATTCGCCCCAAACACATGCACTGTACACAAAAGACCGATTCACGGCCATTCGCATAATTACAAGTTGACCATCACACACATTTGATCGCAGCGTTCGCAGTCAGATAGACTTTCCAGTCAGCCTCTTTGAAAAGAAGCACTAGACTCGAGTTCCGCTCTCATTAGAGCTCGTCAGTAGTGCATATCCTTGCCACGGCCGGGATTTGAACTTCAATGAGAGCGAAACTCGAGTCTAGTGCTTCTTTTCGAAAGGGGCTGACTGTACAGAGAAGACAGATTCACGGCCATTCGCATATTATTCAGTAAATCTGTGAAGACGCATATTTAAGTTCTGTTATGACGTACAACGTTCGAAGTCTTAGCCTCAAATACTTCGTTCGGTCATTGCATATCTACACGGAAGAAAACCGTACGATTGATATCCTTGGATACTGGAGGCTAGTTTACCGAGCCATTTAGTCCAAATCAGACGAATGACGATATTTCCATTTAAGTATGTATTATATAGCTGTGTCATTGCGCTGAAAATAATTGTGCTCAAAATTTTGCGGACGTGCACTAAGAGTGAACTGAACTGTTTTCCATTACCCAGGATACACTCCAAAACCATTAGGCTATGTGCTGCATTCAAAAAGTGCATACCTCACATTTACACTGGAGATGAATTGTACGCAGCCCAACGAGTTTTTGTATTTACCATGGCTAACCATTTGACGATCACGTCGTTCAAAGTTCTGTTGCAGTCTATCCATACTCTAATGTCTACCGTATGAGACTCACCCTACCAAACATGTGGCTGCTTAGACCAAGACTACTAACAGTTAGCCAAACGACGATCATTCTCATCACATCGATCAGAATTTTGGATAAATGAAACATTTCCTCATGATCGCTTTGGAAGTTTGAAGATGAAAGCAGCGCTTAACTCAACTCCCTTGTTCAATACAATGAGGATTGTACCAATGAGTGTACAGCGTTATACCAAATTGTTTATCCTACCTGTTTTCATCCGTCTTTCATGGCACATTGACACTCACTCTTCTTTCAGTGGTTAATTTTCTTGGATAGAATATCTTGTTGCAGAAACTATAAAAATTGTTTGGATTTCAAAATGATTAACCATATTGTGCTACGTCAGTGTGAAGGCGGATATCCGTTTATCCCCTATGCTAGGTGAAATCCACCAAATAGCAATTTATTTGCTAGAGTGGATTGATGGCAGAAGCCGGAGATATCTGGTAAACGTTGTGTGACACGTGTTGTTATCTGGCTAGCCGGTTTTAAGTCTGTGCAATTGGATTGTTATTATTTTCCAGAAAAACAAATATTTAACCAAGAGTCGTACAGCGAATATATATCATAGAAAGCTGTAATGCGTCTTTTTTATACATTCTTTCGGTTATTGATCTACTCATGGTCGATTTTTATCCCATTGAATTCTGATATCATTTCTCATCTGGACAGCTAACACTACAAATTGACTGACGTGAATATGGCGTATCTCGTAAAATCTTTTGTTCTCGAGTGATACACACAGATCTCTGAAGTTTTTATCACACCAGTGCGATTCTAACGATAGTCATTCTCTACCTGTTTCTTATTTATGCTTCAAAAGTGAAGAAAAGGTGATGCAAACTGTGTGAGCCTGGCAATAAAATTCTGTGAAACTTTTAGTGCGTCTTGACTCCTCGTAGAGATATGACACAAGAATATCCCAGCTGTTTTCAATTTGTTTCTGTGGTCAACTGTCAAACTTTATTTAATGAAAGTTCGACGAAATTAGGTAGTCTTAATTGTTTGCTTTTACTGGCGAAATTCAACAACTGTGTCCTGAATACTTTCGGGGAAGTGGAACAGATGTGTGAAAGGCGTATACTTGCTTATGCAAGACCGCAAGGTGGACAAATGCCTGGTCAATTTTTACGATTAACTACAAAAATTAGACGAATTTCTTATTTCCGTTTACTGTCTGTTGCAAGCGCTCCCTTGACTTGGTACTTTCACCGTGCAACTGTGTAAACCCTCATTGAGTGTTCGGGTTTTGAACAAAGTCTGCATTTTGACAGTTTTCATGCACGTTTCGTAGAATGCGGCGCATGCGTTTTGCGAACATACACCTTCAAGTAATGCCTTTTGGGTAGCACCACCTATTTAGTAGACAGTGCAACGGTTAAGGAGAATTGAGAAGTTGTTTGAGCCGATGCATCAAAAAACCATTGTTGCAGCGGACGGTTATCATGTGAACAATGTAACTTGATTAAACTGTAAGAAGATTGATAGCCACCGAAGTAAATTGTAGAACTCTGGCCATGCTGTCATGCAGCGACCGTGTTCACCACTGCATCATTGACCTTAATATAAGCACAACCGAATTACCATATGTGAACGCTCAGCTACAGTCGCTTGGGACTAATAGATGGATTGCTGGGCCACCTCAAGATGACACCCGTTAACTGCCCTCTTAACTCAAACCGATGACCCCTCGACCAAGACTTCCTCTTAAGTTAAAATCATAGGAATCCAAATTATTGAGTTGAATTGTGATTACTTGTTTTTCACGAAAATCTCAAATCCCTACTAGGCGTTAGCAAGTGGGTAGATAGCAATATGTTCCGTTGGTCTCACTTCTAAGTGTGACAACTTCAGGACGGTTGGAAAGCTTCTCTGTCGCGCTGGTCGACGTCTTGTCCGCTCTGTTGGGTTGGGCTGCTCTCTCTGTCATAAAAATGTAACCGTTAAATGGTTCGAGAACTTGGCTTCCAGTTTTATTCGAAAACGGTTGAAGGCCGGAATAATTGCTGTCCACACAAGGCCTAACAGAGAACAGCACACCTGATTCAGCCCAATGAAACTACCGATTATTCTGCTGTCAGATTCGGAAGTGATTGCTTGGAATAGCGGTGCTGTTGGCAGTTCCGATTGACGGTTTCGGTTTCCGGTTGTGTACGCAGCCTAACATTTAGATTGCAAACACCTTGCCATCAAACACGCTGACCGTTGGGCTCAATTGTATAAGCCCAGATCCCAACGCGATTATGATGTCACCTCTTTTGTCGGTGAAAGTTTGCAACTTGTGTCATGCTCAACCAGCAACCAGACACCTAAACACTTAGAACCGTTCGATCTGTTTGGCTCACCTGGTTGACAGAGAGAAACTCCATTAAAAGCCGACTGCCTAAGTTTGCTGTATCCTACTTGGTTTGACCTAATCTCGTGAGCGGACTTCGCAGAAAAGCGTTTGACTTTTCGTGAACGAGGATGTAATTTGAAAAGCATTCTTGCATAACTACAATGAAATGCTACCCTATGTATTGTGCACACAAATGGTGTTGACTTCTTCCAGCAATCGCCTAAAATAAAGGCTTAGTTGTAGCCATTTTCTCATAAATACCTGTATATGGATTATATATTACCAACCGACGTTGCTAAAAGTTCTGTAATGTGACATCTTGTGTGTGAGCTGTTTCGATAAATTCAGTAACTGTCTTGTTAACTCTAATCGATAACCAAGCGATTAGGACTTCCGAGACAGGTCGAGATCACTGATCTTATCAAACCTGCAAGGCGGTATTTTAGATTACTGATGAGTAGTCCTGATCGCGGGGTTATCGATTGGAGTTAACAGGTAGTAACTGTGTCTCCTCTCGAGACGATCGGGCAACCTGATCGTTGCTCAAAAGCGAGAGTGGTTGAGCGTTCGGATTTGATGATTCAATCGTGCCTAATATGAGGTCAGTGGCGCAGTGGTTATCACGGTTGTCTCGTGATTGGAATGTCCGAAGTTCAAATCCCCGCCGTGGCAAGGATCTGCACTACTGACGAGCTCTAATGAGAGCGAAACTCGAGTCTAGTGCTTCTTTTCGAAAGAGATTGGCTGGAAAGTCTATCTGAATGCGCAGGCTGCGATCAAATGTGAGTGATGGTCAACTTGAAAATAAACGAAATCCCCGACTACTCATCAGTAAATTCAATAAAAGCTGCCGTAGGCAAGGTGCCAAGTAATGCATCTCATGTTTTGTAATCATGTTCATCAGTTCGTGTAGGTATTTTTGTGAAAAATCCACAGCTCTGAGCGGAGGCATATTGAGACTTGCGATCCGGTTGATCTTATGAATGTTCGACGAGTCCCACGCACTGACCCGGATTATACGGTGCGTGAACAAACTATCAGAGCTGCCATTTTTGAAACTGTACGGAGAACGCGGCTGTAAATGCTCAGACTCTTTTTGACTAGAAAGTTTTCAACTCTACAAATGGACTGTAAACGTGTGCACGCTTCTTTCATCCACATGAAACAAGAACTGAGGTAGGCTAATTAATAAAAAGTCATTAACCTCTTCTGCCCACCAACATTTTTAGCCTAAATTGTTTAAAACTTTTCACTAACGCATTCTGCAAGAACCCCAGCTTTCTTTTACATACCCTTTCATATGTAACCTGTACTAAACTGTACTGTCGTGCTCTCGTCTACTGCAGAGATAACATCTGTTCCTCCGTCATCTTGTTCTTCTCACAACTCACTGGACTAGTTTCTTTGATCTGTTCACTTCCATGTTTAGGTGAAAGTTTTGTTTCAAGAGAGTAGAAGAGAAAGAACCTTCTGTTTACCAAAACGGTTTGTTCGCCAGATGTGATAAGAGTGCATCTGTTCTCACGCTGACTGGTTCTAGTCTTTCAGTTTTAAAGAAGACTGATATGCTAGTAGGGAAAGAGTTTTAGCGAAAATCATCTGTATAAGCAACAATGCTTACGTGTGCTTCGACCTCATTCGTTAACAGAACAGAAACGTCACCAACCATATATGCCTGAACACATACGGTTTGGTCCTCCTATGCTGAACAGTCATCAAATCAAATTACAAATTGATCTATCATAAGTGATGCTCACCGAACTGGTGGCTGAGCGGATAAGTAGTAACTTGTAAGCTATCTAACTAGGGTTGTGCAACTGATCCGAAATGTTTGATATACACATTTTGTGTAATTGACATCAAATTGGTCTCAGCTTGTTGAGGAATGAACATCAGCAGTAATAGGTCAGCTGCGAAATATTTTCTAAGTGATTGACCTGAAAGTATCATCGGTCTCAGGCTGGACAAGGTTGAATCAGCTTACCCAGCAGGCGAAATAAGACGTGCTGGAGTTCTAGTAGCTGATGTTGCACCCAACCCGGTAGGGTTAGTTAACATGTGATCAGCATATATTCTGATTGACTTTTTATCAACAGGTGCATTCGGATGTCGTTTTTGTTCCAGTATTCTATATCAATTCTACTGTAGGGATTTGAACTCCACTTTACATCCTTACGAATCAACCATGATAAGTACAAAAATACTGATCTCACACTGATAACGACTGAGTCATCTCATTTGAAGCCTAAAACCTAGTTCGGTAATTAACGGACTTACCACACCTTACCTACAACTCTAGCTGAATACGAAAGATGCGGTCATACGTCGATCTGAGTCCTTCAAATCCATGTCTATTCATCAGTAGTTCAACGTACTGTTCAATGGCTTTAATGACAGTCACCACTAACAAACATGTTAATTATGAAAACCGAATTTGACGATTGATAAAGGTTGTTCCCAGGGAGCATCTAATGAAATTCTCAGTCAAATTTTTTTTGTAACCGCTTCATCTACAAGAAATGTTCTCTAGGGCCGCTGTCGCATGTTTTTTGTTCAATAATTCTTTGGCTATAAATTTTCGGAGTACTGTCTGGGCTACATCTGAGCATTTTAGGTGTAGTTGTTGGACAGCCCATTTGAGTTTGCAATAGATAAAAACGCAATCGGGCTGTTTCTTCTCGTATGACTTATGGTCAGAATCTCACAGAAAACTTCAAACTGCCTAAAGGTTTTTTATATCGAGCAGTTATAGGAGCAGGGTGGATAGTCAATCGGTGGTTTAGGAAAGGTCACTAAGTCCAGGGAAGGGTCAAGTTTACGAGCAATTGGTTCTGAACACACAAGGTCGACCTCAGTCGACTGATTGCGACCGCCACAGCAAACCTCAAGAATTATAGATTCGAGTGACGTAATAGGATTCTGAATGCACAAATTGAGTCGATAACGTGACCAGTGGTCAGTGCGTTTCTTGCGACTGCGGACACTGTTTGCTTGCGTGTTTCAACCACATTGTCGTTCTTCTGTGATACAAAGGTCTGCACCCATTTAAGCAAATGTTCCTTCATTCTGGAGATCAAGCACCTCTCGGTTCTGCCTATGCAACTTTCATTGCAGTTACATGTAACTTGGTAGACACAGTGTGAGGTGGCATCGACGGGCTGATCTCCTTTGATTGAAGGGAAGACAGTTTCTGGGTCCGGGTTAATACACGGAGTTCCGCTGCGTTAAATGTTCGTTTAATCGAATTCACTAGTCTTTGAGTTGTTTCATGCATGCAATAATCACCTTTAAAAGGCAATTTTACATAAACCCTTTCTTCTCACTGAAGTCACCTGTTCAGAAGGTGATTTCGGTTTACTATGCCTTTCTATAAACCTTTTTGGATGCCCGTTCGATTGTAGTGTATATGTGATCAAGTCTACTTCCTTCGCAAGATTATCCTGTGTACAGATTCGCTTTGCTCGTGTGAGTAGTGTTTTCACTGGCGCGCGATTGTGATGGTACGGTGGGAAACTACTAAAGTTCAGGTATTGACCGGACCACGTGGATTTCCTATAGACGGCTCTTTTGATAGAGTCATCCTCCCGGCGACTAATGAGTATGTCTAGAGACGGCAAACAGTTGTCGGTCTCAAATTCACACGTTACTTTTAGGTTGGGATGACAACTATTGAAGCGCTGCACTAGGTTATCTATTGCCTCCTTAGACCGACTGAATACTAGTGTATCATCGACGTAACGTTTGTAATATGACAGACTCGCTATGTCTGTAGCTAACTCCTGCTCAATCCTTAACATGAAAAAGTCTGCTAGGATGGGCCCTAGTGGACTTTCCATGGCTACCCCGCCTATTTGGCGGTAGCACCGATCAAGAAAACGGAAGCTGATGCTTTCGGTACATAACAGTATGGCTTCCCTCAGAATATCATTAGGCAGAGGCAAAGTAATGTGGCTCATTTCAATGAGCTCACGAATATAATCGATCGTCTCGTGTAGCGGGACATTCGTGAATAGTGACTGAACGTCTATGGAACACAACTCATTAGCAAGATTGATGTCTTCCAAGTCACTGATCGGTTCAAAAGAAGAATTTAGTTCTTTTAGCCAAGTGTATGAATTGTTTCGTCTAAAGATAGGTGAATGCCCGAAAACTACACTGAAAACCGACATGTCTCAGTTGGCAATCGACATTCTTACAAAACAGAATGTGAACTTAGAAATCCAGCCTTTTTCCTCCTACTCACGAAAACTGTAAGCAGTGTGAACTTGCCACAGTATCCATAGAACACGTCGAAATAACGAATTGTGACTCTGAATTGAAGAAGAAATCTCACAAGCTCCATAAGTTACATAAAATGGTTACATGCTTAGATAAGACTCAATTGAGAAAAAGTTGAATTTTGATTAGATTGAGGAAAAACGAGAAGACGTTCGTGCATCTGAAAGTGTACTCTGCGGCTCAAAATAGAGAAGACCTAAGCAGACACGTTTACTTTGGGACACCTGACAACGGTAAAGCAGCAACAGACTAAAAGTTAGAGTAAAATCTTCCTAGGGAACAAGCAACCACGGCCTAACAAACTTAACACATGCTCCTATTAGTTTCCTCCAGTTGGATAGATGGATTCGTGAGTTTGTGATAGGGCAGTTACCAAGGGTGAGTGAGAACGTCTAGAAATGTGGTTTTCAGTACAGTCCAAAGATCCTAAAGAAACCTGCGGCTGGGTTGCGAAAACCGCGATGGACTTATACGGACACGATGCAGTTAGGTCTGGCGCAATCAGCCTTTGGTTACTGACAGTTTACAACTGTTGACGTTGTTACGATTGTCGTGTTGGTAGGCTTTCATAAGGATTGACTTGTCGCAGACTTACTCCAACCTCTCGTTAACCTGAAATCTCTGACGATATTTTCTGTCGTGTTTTATCATCGAAACCTTCAGCTGCTTACGATCACCAAGGGTTGCTGACGGCAGTGCTATATATGCCCAAGTGGTTGGCTATTACTACTTTTGGTATCAGTGGACCCTTGAATTACCCTGTGCGAGACAACCGCACGTTGTAATTTGTTCCCAGTTTGTGCAGTTGAGTAAAGCATGTATGGAAGCCATAGAACAACTGAAAGGTTTGGTTTGTGTCGATCCTACCAAATTAATTGAAGTAGACAAATCTTGCTTGCCAATTTAAAAACCAAGCTTGGAGTAGTCGGACCAACGTAACACCGCTGTCATTCACAATGTCTACGCACACTGGAAGTAACAGTAGCAACTTTCAAATCCGATCCCTTACTGGTAGTCGGCCTAAACCAAATATCAATCGAAGAAATGAATTAGTCTCTTTGACTTACGGGCGTCCTTCGTCGCTCCGAGTGCGATGATTGGTTTTGTCGAATTAATTGCCAGGATTACCTTGACGGCACTGAATGCTTTGGGATTAGCTAAAAACCGTCAGTGCACTCTTAACTCTAAACCGAAGAAAACGGGGAAAGCATTTCGCTGAAAAATAGCGGAACAGATGGCTGCATCCAAAAAGTGTACTAAAAACTCTATAGCAGTAATTTTTGTTCGGTCTTTCATAAAACATAAACAATCAAAAGCTGGTATGCTAAAAAGTAAGCGCTGTAAAAATATTCTCAAATACCCCTCGATCTCTACTACACTTCGTCTTCAATAAAATTATGAACACCTCGAAAATTGTGACGATTTTACTCGCTTTGATATGGCCGCTGGGTTCAAATTAGTGTTTAATCTACGTAGTTTGCATTTCCGTTTCTAGGTTTTGTTCACTCATCCCAGTAGTAACATCTGAACAAATGCGACGGAACATTCGAACACACGTCGGTCAAAAATAATCCACTATTCATAGTTGATTTATACAGGGAATCAATTATATCAAAGAGGGCCAGATCTGCAAACACGTCTTGCATTCTGGACACCAAAAACTGCGTTGCATACGCCCTCACTTCCCAATGCCCACCATCAAACTGAGTGATGTTTGCAGTCAGGTGTCACTGACATACACCCTCTCAAGACAAGACACAACAATCTGAGCACCGAACACTGATGAACAAGAAAATGAACACCCAGTCTAGTATGAATGCTGCTTGAAAATAGTGACTTCTTCAACCGGACCGACTCCCAGAAGACTGATATTCATGTGGTGGATAAATCAGTGTTAGTTACTTTGTGCGTGAGCTGATGCGCTCGAGATGGATCGTCATTTCACTTGTAAAATGAATCCAACAGAGTTATGTGGTCGTCCAATTCTCGATCGGTGTGTAATGGATACACCCCTCCAACGTACCAAAATGCGTAACCAGTGTCATCCGTCTGTGCTCAGTTCTTCGACAAATTTTGCATTAATACTTCTCTGATATCAGGCCACAACAACCACAACATTGCCAGGATGTGTTTGGCTCTAGTTTCGAAGTGGACTCACCTATACCTGACGGACTTGTTGTCCGTCAATGAGCTGATCGCTGAACATGCTTCTATAGACTCAACGCTCCAGCTAACAATGGCCTCTGAACATGCACATCCAAATGGAAGCAGAACATCCACGCGTAATCCCGAATTGCAATACCTATTCAACTACGTGTGTTTTATGTAGCCATCTGTATTCCCAGCAACCCACTGTATACAGCGAGTGTTGATTGTTTGCACACCGTTTCAAATGTGCATATTGATGGCTGTTACTGGCATGAACAACATGATGTGTGTCCCACTTTATGGGGTCTTGTCAGTAGTCAACGAATTTAAGCACGCTTGATGCACATCAACTGGTCAAGAGATCTAAAACACCGACTGCACCTGAACAGTGCAGACGGTGTAGGCAAACTAATGAGTTCAGTTCTACTGAATCAGTCGTAAAAACCGGTTTCAACCATGATGAGATCGTTTTACCATTACAGACTGAACAGCAATTCATTTTGAACAATCTGCTTTTCTGCTAAGTATTTTAGTAGTGTATTTTCCAGACCATGCGATAAAACCATCGGTCGATTTCCTATTGAGTCTTGACTTCAAAGAGTCGTTGTCCTCTCGCATCACACAATCGATAACAACCATTTCGTTCAGCGCAAGCCCAGTTGAATTCTGCGCTCTGACTGCTGTGACACGGTGTAGCGTGGAACTGTTCCTGTTTAACAAGACGTGCAATTGCGCTGAGTTGCTGCACAAATAACACATTGAAATTTTTGTTTGATTTTTCCGTATTTACTGATGGGTTTCTCAATACACTTTTCATCAAATCTATTTGCTTTTAAACTAATGAAGTTTACGAGGCAAAATTTGCTCGAAGATATTTTTCAAGGTTGTACTCCCTGAGCTCACTAGCAAATTAAATACCACGTATTTGCTGAAAAGCCAAAGCAATCTGGGAGTATGTGCAACCCAAAACAGTGAGACCCCTAGGAATGAGAAATTTCGAAATATTGAATAGTTTGGTGTTATATTGGACGCAGTCTGCACAAATGAATTTCGAACGTTTCCAGCGTCTCCTTTCCATGTGTTGAAGTTTTTTTCCTTATGGTAACGATTAAACCCATGGGAACAGTTAGATTAACTTCTGGAAGCTGTTATGGTTGAGATTGACGCGATTGGTATGCAACGAGAAGGAAAAGAATATACGAACAGGTTATCAAAGATTTTCATGATGGTAGAACTTGGGTATTCTAAAAACGATATGGGGACTTCGGTCACGCCTCAACTTGAGCTGATATATGCCATAGCAACTAACTGCAGAAGACACAGAGATTACAGCGGTAACATACAACACAATGTTGCTACTTTAGTATTCAGATAATGAAAAACAGGATTTACTCCAATGTATTAGATATACCTGCTTGACCTCGATCAACAGCTCGGGTTGTTCTCATCTCAAGAAGTGACGGCTCTTACAGAGGAACTTCAATATTTATGGAAGTGAAAAGTCTTCCGTAGACTTTGCGCAGTGCGAAGATGCTGGTAGACCCTGTTGAATAATCTGAAATTGTGCTGATCTACACGACTCACTTATGACCGATGAGGCTAAACATCAAAACCAAATCAAGTCGCTGGAAACGTGCGTCACTCGACGTTCGTCGGAAGAATGTATAGTACTCAACTCTGCGTTTCCTCGGTCGTCGAGAGGAATTCGTGTCGTCCATTTAGTTCGTGTACTGAAGTCGTTCAGTACTCAATTCTGTGTTTCCTCAGTCATCGAGAGAAAGTCGTGGCGTCTATTTGGTTCGTGTGCTGAAGTCGATCAGTACTGCAATTTGGCCACTTGATCAAGACGGTGTTCAGTTGATCGACCAATCTGTTTGAACACACTACATCGCAGTTTCCTTGGGTCCAAGGATCGCAAATCGACGATGTCAACTCCAAGAAAACCAACTGTCGTCCCAAAAGCTGCAGCTGAAGACGAACTCAAGCAAACCACTGTTGGTGTTTATTCTTATTCTGGTTCTCATATTAATACTAAGTCTGTTAACAGTAGGGCGCGCTCACAGGGGCGAGTACTTGAGTTGAAGGAAAAATACCTTAATGAAGAACTAGAGATAGAACTACTGGAAAGTAAACTAGGGCACAGACGTGAGCTGCTAAAACTTAGAAAGGAAGCCGAAATAACCAGGACAGAAGAGAAAGACGGCGAGTTCGAGCAAGCGATCGCTAATGTGTCACGAATAATGACTTATGTCGATGATTGTCGTGCACATTTCGGACAGAGCTCGATAATCGAGTTGCCTGTGTGCACCACGCCAGATGTGAAAGAGACCATTGTTAACATCGCTGTGGTGTCAGCATTTCAACCTCTGGTTAAGGGACTAGAGCTTCCTTGTATAGAGTTAACTCACTCTGATGACCATCCCGTGAAGTATCAGCTTGAATTCGATATAGTGAGCCAGGCAGAAAACGCCAGCAAGCGTCTACTTTGCCATCTGCACCATCGTAAAGGACGCATCAAAGAAGCAGTTACCGAATGCACTACCTTTTCACCCACACGTGGTCTCGAGTAACCCGAGAAACTACCGGGCGAGGCCTCTGGTCAGACTCACCAGGTTTCTCGATTGCTGCTGAATAGACCACTAAACGACACCAAGGTGGTCACCAGCAGTTCAGAAGCTGTAGCCAATTCAGCCCTTGTGTCTCCGTTGGTACTACCAGCTGAAGCAATTTTGCAGAAGCAGTGGAAAGATGACCGAGGACGGGACGATCTTATCCATCGAAGTGAAACCGAGGAGAGGTTTTACGCTATACCACACAAGGCACGATAGATTGTGCAAACGGTGCGCGCCAGTACGTGCGTAGTGACGCCTCAAAAACAAGGTATGGAGCAATGGCTCATACACAATTTCTCCCTAAGATGGGTCAGCCATATTGCGCAATCGTGCTAGCTGATGCAGTTGCCCTATCCCGCTTTCAATTAAGTGCGGTAGTTCTAGTGGTGAGATTCGAGATCGTTCCACATGAAATTCAAGCGTCTTTCGAAAGCGTAACCTACAGGACCGATTCGGCGGTTGTGTCACACTGCATAATGGACATTCACTAACACGGGAGATGACCGGACAGCTTCGCAATCTCTGCCACCTTGATCGATGGCATAACCTACGTGGCGGGTGTGTTGCGAAAAGAGATTAAAAAAATCTGTCGTTTGGAGGGAGTGGAGTAGAACAGCTTTAGTCCCGTCAAGAGTGTAGGGTGGTAGTCATAGGTGACGGCTTTCATGCACTTACGCTCTTCGACATATGGGACGCCCGAGAGATACGTAGAGCACAAGTTGAGGACGATCGTCTTGTCAGAACACAACCTCTGAGGTATGCATTTTTGAACTCTCTTGTACGTTTTTGTTAATTTCTGTGAGCGTTTTAGGTAGGCTTGGGTGAGAACCAGAATTTGAATTGTGACATTCTTCGTCGACTGGCACCTGCGTGGAATTTTGGCGGCCGGTGTAGGACATTTTTTGTGGTCAAAATTCCCGTCCACTGACCCTGCCGCGCCCTTCCTCGTGACCTCACAACCCGTGTCTAAAAGTGCTGATTCCCCCAGCCTGCCTCCAACCCTTGAATCTCACCCACCTGTCACACACCTGTTGTTATCTCTCACCCTCACCCTCCCTACACCCTGTGAGTACGGTCCGTCATTTAACTGTCACCAGTTAATCGCTCTGCCCGGGTATTTAGACACATATCAGGCCGATCTGATGGCATTCGGTCGGTCCGTCATTGCCTGTCGGTCGTCTGTGCCTGTAATTGTTGTGCCCCTTGGACCCTTGACGGCCTACTGCGGCCAAACTCTGTTTTTTCCCACGAACGCACTTCCAACGAACTTTGGGTGACGCACCTTTCCAGCGTCTTGATTTGGTTTTGATGTTTGGCCTCGTTGGTCGTGCGTGCGTCACTCAACGTTCGTCGGAAGAACGTACAGATTATTTTCCTTACATATGTTTGACAGATAGGGAACAAATGCTTGCCGTCAAGTGGTTGCTGTTTTTAAGAAACGGCATCATCAGACCTATTGCAATCACTTTCGGTATCAGTAATTAACGAGTTCACCCGAGCTCAGGAAATTTAACAGTAACATTATAAACCAAACGTTTGTACCAGAGCCGTCTAGCAAAGTCAGACAGCTAGACCGTTTTAATGTAGACATTCTCCGAGTCTATTCGAGTAAACTGAGGATATTAATTGCATTGGAATTCAGCTGGCGGTTTGTCGTCTCTGGTTTGCTCTTTGCCGTGACTTGCAGTTTAAAAGCTACAATAACCTGGGTTGGTTCATCCGAAAACGAAGCCACTGTGTCAGTGTGATCACAACATAATGGACAGTGGAGCGTGAAATTCACATATCTTGAACATGATCGGTTCCTTTTAATGGTGAAAAGAAAACCCGGCGACGTATATTCCTGGACCAAAGTTTCGAACCGAGGTCAGGCTAGCCTATTTGGGCGCCTCCAAGCACAAAATACCAAACTATATCCATTCCCAAGCGATATGCGATTGGCGGTGCAAAGTATGCCCCGACTTGCCCCATGAATAAACTATGGACCTTCCAGTCTGCAGGCTGGTATAAAACCAGTTACTTTGTACGTTGGATGTACTTTATTTTCAAGGTTTAGCCAGAATCCTGCGGAGCTTAATTTGTCGTTATGTATATTCCGTCTCAGTTAGCTTGCAAGCACTCCTTTGGTGGAAATTTTTATATGGAGTGGACGTATTGCGGGTTTTCAAGAAGTCAACGGTGGCGTAGGCTGAAAAACAAAGAACAGCGTCATTTTCAACAAAATCCTTTTTTGACAAATTCGCTGAACTTCCTCTACTTTTCTAGAGAACTGTTTTTCAGCGTTTGTTTCGGTAGTGGCTTCCGTAGTAAAATGTATTCATCACCTTCAGTTAATTTGATGCTAACGACCTCCAATATCAGATACTTTCCTTCATACGATGAGTTTTGGATTCTCGAAAAAGCGTACAAATTGTTGCGAAGACCTCTACGGATGTTGGAAGTTTCAACTTCAAACACTATCACCTGCAGTACGTCAGGTTAATCAGAAAGCAAGAGAGAATATACTAGCCAAGGGCTTAAATGTGCCAGTCTGACTGATTCAAAAGGTGAAGAAAACAGAAGTTTAAAGCAAAACTCCAAATTGTGAACACATTTCAGGGTGAATTTGAGTTATAATGGTCGTTCAACGAACTTTTTTAATTGAAGGGATAAGTGGAGTCTATGTTCACATTTCTCACACAAAACACTTCACCACAATAGAAAACTATTGTCAAATTATACTAGAGCTAAAATTGGAGCGCACTAAGAAAATGGGTAATAGTGGCTTAAATCTTGCTTATAAGTAATGTTCTTCTATAATAATACTGACTAGTTTATACAGTATTTGCTCGATGGTGTCGAACTTAAATTTTTGGTTCCAACTGCGTTGAACTTCGCAACAAATCACTTGGTCGTTCAGACCAAAGTGGGTTTTAGTAATTAGACCGTATCTAGGGGTTATGCGTGCTGGTAGGCAATCGAGTTCCCCGCCGCAGAATTAATGGATCTAACAGGCAAAGGTTTGAAGAAAGCACAGGTTTACCTCAGTCACCTATATGTCAGGCCCAACTGATATTAGTTCGCAACATATGTTTTTTTCTACGTTTAGGTGAAACAAGTATCAGAAAAAAGTTGTGTTTGAAATCACAACAAGCACGATACCGCAACCGGTTGGATACATTTGGTCAATTGTGAACTGACTGTTACGGTTCCGCTAGTTTTAAGACCGCCTACCATTTTCTAAAAGTTATGACTGTGCACAGCTGGACATGCGCTGATACGAACGTCCAGCGACCTTTTCATGAACTAACAGCTGGTCTCTTAGCGACGCATACAGAGAAATTGCAACACTTACCACTGATGGAACAAGATACAATTTCTGACAGCTCCAGTTTTCATACGTATTTTCACCAAATACGATGAACGATGCTAGCTTATTGCTGTATTCATACATGGCGTATATTCTTTTAAAGGGTGTAGTAGCGTTACCACTGTCTATCTTAGGCCACGAATTTATCAGAAATGTCGGTACTTTTCTTTCAACTTAGTGGGTTGTAAAGTGTACGCGGTTCAAACTGCTTAGTTTCTGTTGTGATCCAGTTCCACTATTCATCTCCCTTTGTTGCAAACATTACTAGTGTTGTGTACTGAGCACTATCAATAAATGCGCAAGATGAAGTAACTGCCAGAAGGATCTTTTGCTCAAAAATACCTAAACCTTTGAGGCGCCAACAGAGAACACTCGTCGTCTTCTGCCTTCCTGCAGAAGCTTACAACATGGAAATAATAATTGGTTTATTGATTGGTTTGAAGCGGTCAAATCAATCCGTTCTGCATGTTGTGTCTGTTCTTCTTGCCCTACCAGTGGCTGTATCCGGTGCGTAATTACTACCGGAAAGAGGTCTTTCCTGGTCGTTTGTGAAGAAGTTCTACTCAGCTTTTTTTGAAGATTACAACAGTGATTAAATACTTCATGTTTGGATAGGTAACATGGCCATCTAGTAAACTGTGTGAACCTGTCGAAATGTTATGATTGTATAGCTGTCAAATTTTTGGCTCAGAGACTGTAAATCAGAATCCCCTGGTGTAATAAGTTTCAGGTCGTTTTTGTACTCCGATTTGTCCTCCATAAACCAGACAAGAAAATTGGAACGTTGAGTCATGTTTAACCATTTCAACAGAGCAGGAAGACCACACATGTTTAGATACATTAATAATTATTTATATTATTAAATGTTAACAATTCGCTTTTTGTTTGGAGTGAATGTCGGGGATTTAGATTATTTCAGGTTGATCAGCAACTACATTTGATCACATTCCTTGCAAGCAGGTGAGCTTTTCTGCCAGCCCACCTCCTAAGGGAGCACCAGACTTCAGTTCACCTCTTACTAGAGCTGAAGTGTAGTGCATACCCCTGTTCCAGCCGTAATTTGCAATTCAACCCTCGTGTTTATGAGACTAGCGTGTTAACCAAACATCCGCTCATACAAAGATATGCACTATCGATAAGCTTTAATGAGAGCGAAACTCGGGTCTAGTGCGTTCTTACAAATTGGGCAGATGATCAAATTTGGTTGCCATCTAATTGGAAGATTGACTGTTCGCATCATCCCCAGAAGGGAACCACATAGATCCACACACAGCAGACACAGGGACGAAATGTGACTGGACATGCCTAATGCACACCAAGTATTAGGTAATCAGGACCACAACGAATAGAGGTGACCCCAGTCAAGTTTGTGCAAACAACACCGGCTGACAAGTTCGGATAGACGTCGCTTAATGAAATGCCAGTAACTTCGTGTTTCAGTTGCACAACAATATCTTGAATCAGTTAACTGGGTCAACTTGACAATCAGTCCTCATGAGGCGCTTGACAGTTGATGACTTGCGATTTCCGTCAGCCGGTTCACAAGGTGGAAGCTGGTGCATAATCATTTGCTCTCAACCTGGAATGAGTTCGAACATTCGCTGTGATAGTTGACGATCTTTTCTACCCATATCATTGCGCTTCAAATAAACTGACACACAGCATGCATGACAGAAGAAGTTAACAAACTGCGTTTGTGACTGTGAGAAACCGGTCCTCTAGTGGTCTGAAGTATACGCAACTGTGCAGCCGCCTACGGTTAAGCCGGACCAGACTTGTTTCCACAAACTACCTTTAGCACTAACAGGATTACAATTTCTCTTTGAGCTCTCTGGAGGAATTCACTGATGTTGTTCATCTTATTTTATGCTGTGTTAATAGTCGCGGGTTAGTCGAAAATTTGAATCGATTAAATGTTCAGTTTTTTTTTGACTACTTATTATGAGACATTCATAAAGCATGTTACGGCGTTGACTCCATCATAAGGCAACATCAGATGGTCAGTAGCTTCAGAATTCCAGTTTTCTAAGAACAACGTACCAGCTTGTTTTGGTTAAAACTATGTTTCGCAGAGCTAGGTGTATCCTCACTAACGCGAAAATAGAGACAGTACAGGAAAATCTTCCGTAATATGGCTACCAGGAAATACTCACGGAAGCATATAATTAAGTGACGACATGGAACCTAATCAACCCAGCTAGGGCATTCAAGACACTGTCGCACAACTGAAACCCGAAGTTACTGACTTTCTTCAAAAAAGCGCTCATCCGAACCTACCAGCTGACTTTGTATGTACATAGGTTATTGAGACAACCTACCCGGCTGCCGTGGTCATGATTATACAATATTTAGTGTGAAGACGTAAATCATATGATGTTCTCCGGAGTAACATTTCGTACATTCTGATCACACATGGACATGTAACTAATTTCAAACATTAAGATAAGGTTCTGTAGGGCGGTAATAATGGCTTAAGAGATTAGACAGACAGACACGGAAATGATGATTAAACAAATGAGAACACTGACTACCAAGGCAGCCGCAGTGTCAACACAAACTGTTTCTGAACACACAAGGGGGGATTATAACGTCTGATAGCCAAAGCCTCAGCAAACTGGAGGTTACGTTTCCGGTGGCTTCGAAAAATGTCCTGTTTGGATCAGGTGTCTCGCTATTGTTGATGTCTGGTGTCGTTCGTCGGCCTCGATGCAGATAACCAGCAGTTGACTCCTGTTTGAACATGGACAGTCTGATACATCTTCAGTGCACGTGTGGCAATACCACTATCTGGAGAGGCGCACAGAACTGTTCGACCAATTTTCTGTTCCTGTGCTTTTTCGAAACTCATCTACATGATGTCCTTTAACTCGAAGGATGAATTTTATTTTATGTTAGTGCACCGTATGAGGATTGCAATCAAACACAGTGCACTCCTCAGTATACACTCAGCTGGAGTAGCAGTCCACTTAGTTATACTAAAGCACGGTCTTGAGACCATAGTGTTAATCTGCATCACACTTCTGTTCTGACGACCATTACAAGATAAGTTTTCTCCAGTATGTCAGACTCGCACTGAAGGGGGGTTACTGGGAGAAAAATATTCTGAATCAGAAACAGCTCTTACCTTTTGGGGACGCATCCTGTTGATGTAGCTCACAGTTAAATTCTTCGCTGAAATTCCGTGGTTCTAATCCGGAAAACGAATATTTGGCTGAAGGATGTCCCTGTTGTTGTGTGCGCTTTATTCCTCGTCTGGCACGTCTAACAAAAACCGGGCTTGTATTTCATACGGTCAAACAGCTCTGAATTTCCAAACTAGCCACAGATAATCTTTGCTTAGTTTTCCATTTTAACTACAGTGACATTCATCAGCTGTGAGCAGCATGATCCTCAGTTGCAATTTCTCGTCCTCCACATCTATTAAAATATCTCATTTTTTTCAGACCGACCAGTCTCCGGCTTTTACTCTAAGTATTTATGCAGCCGCTGCCTACAATGTTGTATTTGACTAGGTAATAACCCACGGAACACGTAAATCATGGAATTACTTCACGAGTAACACCTTGACACTTTGTTACACCTGATCATTGGCGCAGAAATTATCAGGGCGCAAGAGGTCTAATGAATTAAACGAGGGACAATGAATAAAATCACAAGCAGTTACTCTAGCCACATCGAAATGTGTACTTCTTTCGAATTCTACTGTTTATGTCAGTGTCAACCAGTAGGTTATCATACAGTAGTGGAAGGAATTGAAATTATTGGGGGCCTCCAGGTAGGCTGGTAGACAGCACTGGAATCCACTGGCGGAGGGAGTATTTAAATTAGTTTAAAAAATTACGGCATATTCTGCTTCAAGTTCCAGGGCAAGTGAAAACTCAACATTCAGTTCGCTGAGATCATAACTACTTTGTATGTCAATAAACAATCTACTGTTACACTATGACTACCTCGGAGGCCACAACTCTCTTGTTCTCGTTTGTGTCCGCGTTTCTATGTCTTATCCGTGGCTTGTCTGTGAGTTGCTACCCACATATCTCTTTACTGCTGGAGGCACAGTTGGGTTACCACGCCGGCAATCATCAATTGCTGTTATCAGGACATGTGGGGTTCCGAAAAACAATTCGAAGAACATTCATTTCATGCATTCAACCTTAAAAGTTCAAACAAGAGCGCGTCACAGTAGGACAGTGAAAATACACTTATCATGGACTATTTACACTTCAGTTCTATTTACCTAAGACATCTGACATATGAGTACCTTATTTGACTGCGTTCATCAACGAGTATGGCAGCAACATGATAACGGTACTTTACGTTGTTCAGCGGGAAGGATAAAACAGTTGTCCTCGTGGACAGAACTAACTTCAATTGTGAGTTATTGTTTGAGAATCATATGGTTGGAAGAGATGTACAAGGGTATTTGGGCTGTCTGACTGATCAACTGTTACCACTCTGGTCGCAGCTTCATATGTGTATAACGTGAATAACGAACCAATCATCCGGATATCCAGCTCTCAGCTTACCTTTCTTGATTACTTATCATTCATCCGACATGATCATTATCACAAAATTCTTAAGTCTGACCAGATGGTACTGTGGTACAGACCACAACTCACCCCAAAATGAGAGGTTTCCCTTCCTCAAGGACGCACTGGTTCTGGACACTTCTGCGCTCAGTGGATGTACTCAAAACTGTATCAAGCTCTCGGATTACACCGAAAGCTTTTTGATTACGTTGAACAATAGGCCAACTGTTAAGGTCTACTGTGGGCGTTCGGATTGACTTTTGTTTGAGGGCACCTTCCATAGGCCTTTTCTTCGTTAGTCGGAAGACAGGAATATCACAACTATAAAAATAATTTTGCAATATGCACGTAGGATCGGGCCTCATTACCTAAGCACTTCTGTGAGTTCATTAGTGTGCCATGCAATCCTACGTGTGCATCTACTTTTCGTCTGACTGCTCCCTTTTGACCTGTCTGACAAGGTTGCACATGGAAAAACCGGAGTCTTAGTCAGCGTAGCCTGCTAGATCAAAACAGCACAAAAAAGCCTAAACACCACGTTGGAGTAGCAGAACAGGTCAGGTATTACACATCCAGTCTCTGCTTATCGCATAACCGCACATGATAATTTCTTCCATACTAATTCGTAATTCCAACCTGCTGGAACTATCAAAAGTTCACATTCTGAAGTCAGACGAATAATTACTCGTGTGTTCAGTTTATGAAAGATTCAAGGATGATGCAAACATTCCAATAGCATATTTTATCAGTTCGGGCCGTGTACAGAAACGTGGATGGACTGAGTGGGTTTTAGTAATCACACATTCTGTATAGTTAAGACAAAAAGGCTCACTGTAAAGATATTTATTTCGAAAGAGATGTTCGCCAAAAATAACGGGATATTTGAGCAGAATACTGTGTCGGTTCAGACATGTACGAACGTTTAATTGATCTGTGACTGTTGGGATTTCGCATCAGCTCGTCTATTCGCCTCACGTCAAGTTTATCGGGTAATGTTTTGTTGATTTGTTACTGAATGATATCGTTGATGCTTTCTAGGGCCTGGCAGAAAGTCTACTAAAGAGGTAATGAACCTCGTGAAGCACACAATCAGAACCCGCCACGGTGATACTGGACCTTGACGTAGTGTGACGGCTTGCGCATCTCGATGACCTCTTGGGCTAAACTGGACAGAGTTATTCATACCAGGAGGCCAACAGGTAGAGGTCTGACAAACCACAGTCTCCTGGTCCTCCAGGTTGGGGGTTGAAAGATGATCGGCATCTCTTCCCGAAAAACATACCATTTCTGGTACACCGTCACCCATCCGCTGCCTTGCGGTACAGGCTTTCGAGCCAGAGGCTTTGGTTGAGAACCCTAATCGTTCTCCTGTCTAGGTCTGGGCGTCCTGGCAGTATATCAGCCCACACACAACCATGAATACTCGCAACACAAACAATTCCATACTGCATCGGCCTTCTCGCAGTATAAATCGGGTCGCCCTATCTGCTGCATACAGCAGGGTGGATAGGCGAAAACATGCTACTGCTAACCCCTACCCCACTGTCCTATCAAATTTAGCTCTCAGGCCCCTCCCGAACCCCAATTCTGATAACTTCTCTGCAGGTCCCACAGCAGATATAATTAATCGTAGAAACACTGTGCCGATAAGTCCCAGCTCTCGCCACTCAGTCTCAGACCTCC
>QNGE01000167.1:304475-348302 GCA_008508345.1 Paragonimus westermani | reverse complement strand
CTGTCTCGCTGATGACGCCTTACTCTCACTTGCAGCTCGGTTGTGTTGTTTGCAAGGTGTAGGCACCTCGATGCTGAATGTTTGAATATGGACGTAGTTATTTTCAGTAGTTACGTACCTTCCCGTACCCTTATTTTTTCCTTCTCTCTCTTCCTGTATAGGGTTTGCTTTTCCTTCATGGTTGTGTGGCAGTTAAGCATTAATGTGAACCACTGATGTATTGTTGTCTATGATGATGAACAATCAGAACGATAATCTCAACTAAACGAGGATCAGATCGTTTTCAGTATATATACTTTATCTTTATAAGGTCTTCATGACCATACTTCGCACTTATTACCCGGCCGTGTACAGTTCACAAGTTATTAGTAAGTAACCGCGGCAGTAATTTTCGTCTTCATCCCTAACCCGTACCGTTCTGGTGATTTAATCCGGCCCCATCGCGGCGGTGGTCCAAAGTGCAATTGAGACTCCGAAGAATCGTGATTAGGAAGTAGCCAAAGGTTATAATTGTTGCAAACGATCCGTGTGCATATATCTTCAACCAGCGGCTTGCACATGTCCATTTTCTTCCACGGATTGATCATTCATCTGTGATTTATAAAGAAGTGTTCCACTTTTCTAGCCAATCGCTTCCGCCTTTCGATCATTACAAACATTTGGTGGCGGATTCGAAAGATCAGTCAGTATACCGGCTAATGTCCGTAATCCGTACATTCATATTTTTGCCAGAAATGTTTACTGAATTTTCATTTCGTGCACTGATAAGATTGTAGGTATGCTTTGCCCAGAGGGAGCCAGTATTAAGATGTAATGTCTAGTGTGAACAGCAGGACTGCACACATTGAACCTGCCACCACGGTAAAATCAGTACAGTAACTACAAAACTAACAACTGTGGCACCACCATCGAATGATGACGCCACGATGTGAGAATCTCAAACACCAAAGACTGAGAAACAAATGTTCGCACACAGTAACCGCACTAAAATGAAGATGAAAAAAGAATTTAAGGTTTACGTAGCAAAATAGAGTTGGTATGGCACTGCATAAGACGGGAAACCAAAAGCGCAACTTTTAAAATGACGTTTTTAATTGAGAAAATTGACATCAGCAACCCATCTGCCAAGAGAACGCTCCTCGAAGTAGCAGTGACTTTAAGGTGGCAAGTAATTATGAAAGCATTTTCCCAGCTGTTCACTGGACATGAGTGACCCTGACCTAAATGCAAACTCTACATCGTGGAGCTGTCGATCATAATTAACCCAGCAGAGATTCCCGTTGAGAAGTGTTACTTTGTGCAAGATTTATCAGCCGTTGAAAAATTGTTTCACTCTGATGGCCTGGTCTATAACTCAGTGAATAACGAACACCTGCCTTAACGGAAGGCCAGATGACAATCGTTAGTTATTCTCAAAATATGCTGTAATTTCGGCTGTTTTTACGGACATTTATTCACACGGCACTTTGCGCAATACAGAAGTGATGTTTGTTGAAGAATAGCAGTATCATTACCTTACCAAGCAGCATATCGGGTTTGTTTGGCTGCGAACCCATTGATGAGCTCGAGGCTCGCCAGAAAATTCTCAGGATAGGTGTATTGTTCAAACATGACAACAAGGATTTGTACTAATTTGCATTCTGTTAGGTTTCGTTTAGGGCTGGTAAGCTCAAGTTTCGTTTTCATTCAATGCTATTGTCGTCAGACATCAGTTTTAGAAAAGCCCGTTTTATTTCGCAGTATGACTATGGTTCAACACGCATCAGCGGGAAGAGTTATCGACTGGATTAATACCCAGTCGTCCCTCACAACCTTGTGATAATTTACTCTCAGATCTACCACAAAGCCCTCGGTAAGATTGCGGTGTACCTCAACTCATGAAAAGTTCGCATATCCCACAAACTGCCATTCCTCGGTTCCTTTTCGCTTTGTGTTAGCACACATCGGTTCCATATGTCTCATTCCTGCTGAAGTATTTAAGGGTTGTCATAATCAGAGTTCATCTGATATTGCCGTCATACGGAACTTGCGGGTTGGTTCAATGCACGCTCCTTATTGTTTGATATTTCAATGTGTGTTGACGTAATATTTTGCCCTATCACAAAAAGACTGTACCAAACAAATTTTATTGAATGAAATCAACCACAAATTGGTAACAAAATTATTCTTAGATCACCACATCTGTTAAATTGTATGACGTTTATTTAACGGCAATCTCATTTATGCAGGTAAATTTGCAAAAAATTCCGAAACCTGTCTTTATTCTTCACTCCTATAGATCTGATATATATATATATATATATATATATATATATAGATTTACACTCCATTTTTACTAGCGTGACTACACAGTAGTTGAATACATTCCTGCCAGACGGCTTTTCTGAGGCACGTGATAAGACATTTTAATCATAGGATACTTGCCTGGTGATGGGATTCACTATTCGTGTTAACCCCACTGGTACTACTGTTTCTTAGCACTTTGTAACATAAGTCGGTTGTTCCAACCATTTTGCCTGTTTTTAAACGTCTAATATTTTTCAGTTTTTCCAAAGGTGTATAGCTTACGACAGCTAAGTCAACCTACGAATCTGTACATTGTGTTATCCTTTTATTAACCTGATTTCTTAAAAAATTTCGACAGGCTAACTGAAGATCTCTTTGTGAAGTTAAATCACTGTCTGTTAGATGGCTTTGTTCTCTAAGGATCCGGCTATTTAACTGAGCAATATTCATCTTTTAATGTGTGCAGAACAATTTTCTGATTTGGTTATTTTAAGTAAATTGGTCAGAATGTATCAAACCTCAAACATAAAACAAAGACGTTGTAGTGAGGATAGACGGTCTCACCATACTACTCACACCACACTCATCCGAGAATGCTCCAGTCGCTTTAGACACCATGTCTCAGTTCCGTCAAGTGGGGAATGCCATTCCATGTCATTCTGCTTTCCAATGATCCTTCCCGTATCTCTCCTGTATTGATCCCGCGACCATTTCGATCCATGCTGTTGCTGTATACTGGTGTGAGTAGTATGGTGCGACCGTCTATCCTCACTACAAAGTTTTGCGTTTGTCGCGTGGGGTGATAGAAAATCTGCCTCATCGCAGTATACTTAGAGGCGTGAAATTGTGTACATCTTTTTCGACCTATCACAGACGAGTTGCTGAACAAGTGCCAAACTTCTTGCATACACTCGTCTGAACAACGCAAAGGAACACTCTGAGCCCTTCCAATTAATAAGACAAGCCCACTATCAAAGTTGACGTTATTTATTCATTAATTACTACAGTGTGACGTAATTTTTTTAGGCTGCGGTGAACAAGCTATTACTTACACGTGTACGTTAACTAAGTGACAACGTTTTCTTGTAATAAATTGCTGATAGGCTGAGCCAGTGGATTACTGTCAATGTATTGTACGTTTTTGTCTTGGTTTGAGATAGCACAAGTCATTTGTTGTTCATTCATGCATACTGTCTGATACACCATATCGTCACTCATTATCTCACTGATATCATGTGTCTGTAACCATGGCGGTTCTCCTCATTTCATTATTTCCAGCCCACTAATATTGTACCAACGCTTAGAAGGTCAGAAATTTTGGTGCTGTATGCTCAGACCTGACCCGTCACACATATGTGGATTTACTGTTCAAGTTAATCACGTCAGGACATTGAGTAGTGCACCATAAAAGTTGAATGTTCAGTAGGCTGCTCACTTGTGAAAAATTGGACCTCCAGTTGGAAGGAGATGCTGACAGATTTTTCCAACTGATCTGCCAACTGAAGTGTCACATTAATAGAGAAATATTTTTTTAAAGGCCCTCCGGTCCTGCCGCTGGAGTGAATTCAGTCGAAGCCCGGACTTGTCCAAATTGGACACATGTTTGTAAACTGTTAGAGTCACCACATACATAACGACTTATAACTTAGGCCTATTCTATAGGTTTTCCCCAAGAGTAGCCTCATTTATTCCGATATTTATTCACAAACTTTAGTGAAGTTACACAAACGAAACATCCCTTACTACTGGTCACAACCGTTGCATTCTTGTGGACGTTTTATTCAGGCTCTTGGGACTTGTTCTGTTCCATAATATGGGCGTTTGTATGTTTAGCAACACGAATGTAGTGTCACTTTTGCACCATTTTCATTTCCACAGCATCGCACTCAAGCACCGTCGCCTCGTGTCATTGTGAACGTGAGCTACAAACTAGTCACCTTTTATAGCTTATTTGGTCGCCTTTATACAACAGATTGTCTACTGGCAAACTCAACCTGACATCAGCCGTCTCTTTCTCAAGTGCGGTAACCAGAGTCACGTGGGTTGCGTACAACCGTTGGATGTGTGTGAGGTTCGATTTATAGCTGATTTAATCACATGCTGGTCACCATTAAGCTATTCTTGTTGTTATGGTTTCTCTTGAAGATTAATTCTTAAGTTAAACGAACGGACTCCATTTATTTGCCCGCTCATTTTAGAAAGAACTTCAATGGTAAAAATAACCCATATTGCTAAGCGGTCACTACACCTACTCCCATTTAGTGTCGTTAGGACATTTCCTAAAGCGAACGAAAGTTGATTTACAAGTCAACATCTTTTGACAATTGTACCATCAATCATCCAGGTACAAGGCTAACTGGAATCGTTAAAACGACGACCTAAGGTTTGTTTGCATACTAATGTCAGGTTGAAAATGGTACATTTCAGCAAATGTAAACATTGATTACGGGACAATTTGCATTGTTAAAGCTTTGTCACTGCTGACTCTCAGTTAACACTTAAACTATGAGAGCAGATGAGAATAATGAAAGTGGTTCAATCAACGTGCAATCTTAACAATCCACTGCTTGAATACCTTTCCTTTATTTAGGTAAACGAATACTTACAAGGATTGTACTCAATAAACAGTCAAGAAATCTGAAAGCTAGTCGTCAATCAAACATCTGAATGACACAAGCATTGTAGAAGGGTATAATAGTGACCGTTTTCTGCGCGTACCCACGCGGTTTCATAAACGTTATTATGTCATTTTTTCACATTATACTGACCCATCCTGAACAGTACTACCATGAACTTCACCATTTTCTGCATGCGTCAGCAGACAAATGCAGATCCCATTGTCGAGGCACAATTATAAAACTGTCCGGTAATTTAAGGGAGATACAATCCTGAAAAGTCTGGACTCTGAGTAGGTTCGAACCAGCGACAGAAACAGTTTATCTGACAGCGGTAAATGCTCTACTAACTGAGGAACGAAGTCATGACTGGAGCTCAGAATGCTTACATTTGGTCTCGGCAATCCATCCAACTCACTTTGACGTATGAAACCCACCGAGTGATTCAACGGACTGGCTATTGAGATAAGTTAACCCTGTGAACACGAAGATTTTACTACTGCTTTAAATCTAATTGAAGTTGAGATTTCTTGCATTTAAGCTCCTTCTTAATTATGAAATTTGCCACACTACATGCTAATAATGTTAAATATATTTCATGAATTGGAAATCATACTGGTTAGGGCACAGATTAAATAAGCGTCAGCGTACAATGCTTGTGTTTAGAAACCAACAATTCTAACGAGAACAGTAGTATACTAATTGTCGTAAGGCTTTATTTGTGAGAACACTTCCATGTGGCACATCATTCTGCGATAAACGGCGACCATTCCGATCAGCCTTATTTATCAAATAGCTAATTTTCTACAGGTCTGCTGATGACGCTCATAACGGCTCTGGTTACAGTGTGAACGTTGGGTAAGGCGCAATATGCCTTCCATTTCCAGGAATTCGAACGTTTTGTGGTTTTTAATAACATACTCTGTACACGCTGTTTACCAAACAGTGATGAGCTGGCTGCTTTGTTGCTCCTCATTTCAAATCGATCCAAAGTATAAACATTGAGAGTCTCATATCTGTCTATCTCTTCTAGAAAATCAACAAAGCGTTTTGGCATGAAACTGGATAACTACCTGCCATATCCGACGAAGGTCAACAACCCTGCAATGTCGAGAATTGGGTGGGTGAGTCAACAAAATCACTGAGCTGCCAATGTTTTCACGCATTCACAATCGACGATAAGATAATGAATATCACGTTATAGTGAGAGAGAGTACGCGGGATGCATTAGACATTCGACTTTCTTGAAGATGAATCGAATATTTACAAATATTTACAAATATTAACCAATATGAATAATCCCTTCAGCAAACAACGCGCCATTACATGTAGGAATGTTCACGAAAGCAGTGCGATAACTTGTTTCACGTGCCTCTGATTGTGTAGTAGAGAACAATATACCACAAGCGCAAATTAGGAAAGCTCACGAGGCTACTACGATAAGACTGTTATGAAAACAAGTTTTGTAATACACTAATCTGCTGACTTCTGTTCTCAGAAGGTTGTACTCGCATGAATAAAATAAACTGGAACGACCAACACAGAACTTCAGATGCGCCACATCTTTTTGTACGACCTGAGAGTAAACAACCTACAAACTAACGCAACTTCCGAACATTATAAGGACACGATGTAAACCTATCAGTGCGGGCTTCCACAGTCTTTGCTATTGACTTTCTGTCTTGGTTCTATATCATCGGTATCCGATGAACTGACATAAAGTTAATCGCTCGACTGTGACTAGCAAAATTCACTCAAGTTTCGCGAAGCCGTTTGCCCCGAGTGTACAAAGGTGAATACAGAGCCCTTACCAGTATATTTGTTGAGTGGAGACGGTGAGCTACTGGGTTCTTTGTCGCGCTGACTGATTATTGTGCACATGATGTTCTAGGTGGTTGACATTCAACACTACACTGATTGCACGTTATGAAGAACTGGATGAAATGATTGTGAAGAAGAATAGGGATGTTTTGTTTTAATGGGCAACATGAGGTTGAAAGTGACTTTCGGCCCATTGGACCCAGTTTGTGATTGGAAGTTTTCCAAACGCTCACTGAAACAATGTATAAATTACTTATGATTAACTCGATGTCAACTTCTGTGGAAGAAAAATTATGAATAAACAGTAAGGTTGATAAACTAATTCTGAACCCAAACTGTGTTTAAATTAGGTAATATAGCAGCGTTTTGTAGCTGTTTTTTTTAAATACTCCTTGCTTAAAAAACGAGGATTTTTTAATCCGGGGCTTCTAAGCATTCCACATTTCATCTTATTGAAAATACATCCAAGCAACCTTCCATGGTCTCATCCTTCTTGCATAGTAGCTTCTGGGAGCCTTAAGAGAAATAGTAGTCACAAAAGAATTCGGAATGCTCCCAATTTCCTTTTCGACTCCATACAGGTAACCTGCATTCCTTCGCTAAAGTACTAGTTTCACTTCATTGCTCATTGTTTCCAGAAAGAACAGCTAAATTTTAACGCCAATATGCTGTTACCTTACGCAATGATATCTTATACCTATATATTTCCGGAATCTGCTTTGACGCAAAGTTTAGGTTGACTGCGCATTTCACCTTCCATTCTAATATTTTTCCGATTAACAGCAACTTGCAAATATGGTGTTCGAAGACTAAACCGGTAATTAGATAAAGTGTCTTAAGGTAAACAGGTATAGATGTCTGACCTTAAATTATAGGGTAACAATGGGTTTTTGTAAGCGTATGCTTCTGAAATTTGGCTTTTATTTTCTCTAACTTTTGTCTATTAGAAAATTATGCGATCTGTGGAACACATTATTATGCCATACTGTTTCGATTTTTCACATTTCTTGAAAAAATATGAAGATGGGGCAGTTTTAAGTTTGCGCCATGTTCGTTTGGTAGATATATTGATAAGAATTGCAAAATTTTCATGCATTTTCTCTTATTTATTCAACAACAGTAAGTGTTCTTCAATTCAAAGATACCACCGTGGGTTTTCAGAAACTAACGAAACTGAGGGAAATTCAGATTAGATGATCTTTACCCATATTTTATTTTTTTCATAAAAGGAGGTTTAAATGTGACCAGATTTACGACATAAAATTCGACAAAGTCCTATTGTCATTTTTCAAAACTTATCTCATTAGAACGCTGCTGTTATTCTCTTAACGATATGAAATAAACCGAGTAGTAAACCGGATGCTGATCATGATGTGCTCTGCGCTTTCATCAGTGATGCGAAAACGCGATTTGGCAAACCAATAAACGGTGAGCGTTAGACGAGGCAGTAAGCAACAGGGATTGGGATAAAAAATTGTCTTCTCAAATGTTCGCTCTAATTTATTCGTAATAATTTGTCGACATGAGGGATGGTTTAGCGCATGCAAAGTGCGGGTATCCTGTGAATCAACCTAATGGGTGCACTCGTAATTAATACTGCTAATTCTTAAGTAGTCCCAGGGTTAAGCCATAAAGAGGTGGAACAAAAGGTTCCGTTGATCTCGTAACGTTCTGACCCTCCCGGAAGGCCTTTATCAAGAGACTTTAATTATCTAAATCTGCACAACGCACGATATGTTCCCTCATATCAGTTTTGTTTACGATTCGAAAGTACTAACTACCGTTAATTCATTTTTTCACTGGACACCCTTATGTCGCTGATGATGGCTACACACTTAATCGTCAAACAAACGTATTTGATAGTGTGAACCTTGGGCACACAATGTTAGGGAATGTATCGTGTCTATTCAACCGACTTTTACCGGGCGACAAAACAATAGGTTCGTTATCTGGTTAGGCAACGTAATCGGCTAGCAGATATATGAAACACTCCGTAGGAAATTTACTTGGAAATTCATGGAAGAAATGAAGCTCAGATTACTTATGTGCATCTGAATTTGTGTTCCACGATTTATTAAGAAAAGATAGAGTTGTTCCAATCTCAGTAGAATGATTGTGAAGAAGTAAATCAATGAATAACCAGCGAAACAGAAACTCGGTCACTGTCTGTCAAGTAAACAACAACCGCAATGTAATACACATTAAATGCGGGCATGAACAGTGCGAGATAGAAAGTTTCTCCGTTCCAACTCAATGATCCCACTGATCAATTTACCTCAACAGACGTTTGTGAATTCTCCCAGATTGAGCTGCTATAAAGGCAGACTAGAAATTTTTGGGAGCTACTGCGATTATGTGGTTGCACGAAGAGTGATGAGATAATAATTGCACAACACCAAAATCATCAACCAATCAGCACCTCGTTGGTCAAATAACATCGTCAGCTATCGTATTGATTGCGAATGTTCGTCAGAGTACGATGAGGGAACTGGAAGCCACTGGAATCCCAAGCGTTGTAGGTGGGCGACATTAGATGACTGACCGTCATATTAACCGGAGCGAAACGAAAATGGATGTTATTTTATGTAAACATTTCGGCTTCCCTTCTTCAGCTGCTTACTATAACCAGTTATGTAAGTTACGCAAGTTTATTACAGAACTAGGGTCTTCTTGTATAAAATGCGTCGGAAAAACTAGTAACGCTATAGTTTTCCTCAGATTTTCCAACGTATCGTTAATTGATAACCCAGTGGCTTGGGGTTTTGTTCATCCGGCGTTGTCATTCTGATATTCCGGCGAATCTTCGTTTTTATCGCCTACTGGACTTACCATGACAAATGGCTAAACAATGCGTTAGAATTCATCTACGAACAAATACGATGCATCCATTTTACGTTCTCCTTTTTTAATCCTATTCTTGTATGGGTTTCAATATACACGCATTCATCACTCTGCTAGCATGACAAATCGATAAACTGTTGTTGAACAGCTGTTGCTAAAAGCAGGTCGTTCAAATCAATGTAAAGTTTATTGGATAAGCTCTTATTCGACTAGAGCCATATCAGTCAGAACCGATCAATCACGGTTTGTAAAGTGGTGTGCATTGAGAAGGTACAAGTCCAAATGAATATATAAAACTAAACATTCATAAATGGATTAATAGTTTTTTACATACTGGTTCGTCTGCGAAACTCAGTGCGATGTGTTTCGAACACTCAACTAAAATCGTGAGGCAACGCTTTTGGATTATGCCGAAGAGAACATTGCTGCCGGTTTTTACATTTTCTAGCTGCACACAGGTCTGCAAAACAACGGCGGCAAAATTTCCCGTAGGGTTTTTGCCTCAGTATTGTAATTATGCATTAATAATGGCAGATTAATCCACTTTCAGACACTAATAGTTTAGACTACTGACAGTAGTCGGGTTCGGTTCATTTTAAGTTGAAAATCACCAATATTTGACTGCATATTTTTTATTCAGAAAGACTTTCCAGACAACCTATTCTGAAAAGAAACACCGGACTTGTGTTTCACTATTCCTGGAGGTGTAACAACCTCAGTGTTCAAATCAATATTACCAGATGGTATCTTATAGAACAGCCATCGGGGAGCCCACTAAATGACAGTTTTCACTCAAATATCAAATGAGTTTCGTAGAGACAAATATTTCGATTAGCCTGCTTATAAGCCTTACTGGTTTTTCTATACTGAACTTTCCCCTTCACAATTTATGTCGAGTGATGAAATAACTAGGTCGACAGTAGGTTCTGTCGCTCGACAGAGAATTTTTATAGGTGTGAACGGTTTGACCAAATTTAATTAGCGTGTAATGAGTCAATACAATCATTTGCTAATCACCAAAAGTAGAACGTTATTGATCATTCTAATTTCATTGTGATTATCCAACTACTTCCATCTCTTATCACCGTTTGGTGACCGTTTGATGAGTCCGGTTATTCGACTGTCGGATCGAGCAAGTGTGTTTATGTTAACTATTGATCCCTCAGCACAGGTTCTGGTCATTTTGTACTGTTTTACCTCTAAATACCTTACTTCATCCGTCTGTTCACTTAATTCAGTAGTGGTATTTGCATAGGTCAACATTCGAAATGTTACCTTTGTAGACAGGCATCTTAACAATCGACAAACGACCTGAGGAAACAGCTGTTTACCGGTTGAATGAATGGATTGAGTCCGCTGACTAACAATCACCTTTTACACATATCACTGCTTCAACACAGAATACTTTTCATTCACCCGATCAGAGAGTCGTATATTAGTGTAACCAGTTTGTGGGGTCCAGAGAAAGAAAACGAATAGATAAAAAGGATATCTAATTGTAAAATGTCGAGATTTTCTGCAGTCTCCACGCTCACATGTTCGTGCAGACAAACTCTGTGCTCTGCGAACCTTCAAACTCATCATTGGAAGCAAAAAAAGCACGTGACTCTTTACGAAAACAGGTTGTTCAACTTCGGATGACCAAACTTACTACACATCACATTTGGTGTGATGTAATAGGTCAGCTGATTAGCAGACTGAGAAACGTCTCGTTTAACACCACTGTTTTCCCTACTTTAACTGGTAGTTTTCCGCTGAACGTACAGTTAGGTCATCAGAAGAAATCAGACTGAAGAGCTGCGCATGCTAACTTCATAATTTAGAATGCACTGAAAAATAAATTTCTAATTTTGAACAAGCCGTAAGCATCCACATAGTGGCTGCATAATACCGGCTTTACCAATCATTCCCATCGAACCGGTTGCTTGGACCAACTGAGGTGAGAATGAAACACTGCATTATTCATTATTCATTAATAGGTCCTGAAAGCACCACATAATAATAATCGGGGATTCATTCGAAATTTTCACACCGTACAAATAACAAAAAGCCTTTATCGGAGTCAACAAATTCAATACGCACTAATTATGGCCTGACAAATTTCTCCGCGAACTATCAAGTGTGTACTGCAGAACAAGAGATTATAAAGCGAAATTCAGGATCAAATCAGAAACTAGACATACAAGGGAAACATACCACAGAACTGTACGCCAATCATTCAATGGTAATCTCATCATGACAGTACCAAGCTAACAGGTGGGTTTTGCACACATAGAATAGGACATCAACGTAACAGAGCAATCACCTCAGCATATCTCAGCAACCCGGGCTTATCAGTCGCGTAAACAACTGTGAGTGTGTGTAGTGTATTCATCTGATGATGGCCGTCCCGGAGATGACGAGCGACAGTTGATTTCAGCGGCCTGTGAAGCTGGAATCCGTTTTTTGGTACTGATTAGTATGAGCTCCGTGGCATTACACGTGTGTAATAGATCGGCCTTCACTTGATTTTGGAGCAACATACAGATATCAACATCTCTGAATGGCGGTTGCATAAAGGGTTTTGACTTTGGCACAACCATCATTGTTTGTCGGTGGGGATTTTCTTTTGAAGACGTGACGATCAGTGATTATGGATACCAGTTGTTCAAGAGAACCTGATTATTTAGTTGCAGTTCCCTTTGCGAACAAGTATTTCTAGCTGTTCTGAATAACGTTTCAATGAGGCCGGTCTCATAATGCTTTAGAACAAAGCTGTTAAAGCGTAAATATTGGTTGCTGCAAGTGTATTTGTGACAAACTGATCGTTGCACCGAACAATCAGTCATTCCAGTAGGGCAGATGATGAGAAGGGAAAGAGAAACATATATCATATCCATATATATTCATATATATATTCACATATTCATATATCATATTCATACTCAGAACCTAATGTAACGTTGGTATGCATTCCGTTGAACATCGCCTGAACTTCTTCGACAACCTTTACTGTCATCAACAAATAACGCATCGTCCACATATCGTGGGAATAGTGCTGTTCTCGAGCTAGCTCCTCGGACCCGATTTTTTATATGGACTATAGAAATATCCGCGAAGATAGATCTCAAGTGACTTTTCATCAGCTTGACCATGACAGTTCCGTTATAAGTACAATTTTGCATTGAAGACGTACACGAAGAGGAGTCGTTAGAGTTCACATCTTGATTCGCATTGATGTAATCACAAGCAATGAGATTAGCTTCACGTGGGAACACGTTTTTGAATAACCGGTTGACATTCATGGTAGTCACATATTTCTTATGAAGACTGAACTCTTCAAGAACTTCTACAGGCTGTTCGTAAGCGAACACGTACACACCGACTGTTTCTAAAACCTTAGTCAATCACCTTGACAGCTTCGGCTGAGGCAAGCAGGACATCAGAAATCCTGTCTACAGTGATATTTTTCCCTTGTGCGTAATGCTGGCACGTACATGGACCTGTGGGCCGTAGAACTTTTGCTGTTGTTAAGCTGATAAAGTTCACCTGTCGCGAAAGTTCGATTTCTTCCGGAATTCTCTGGTTGAATTCATTGGGAATATCAATGGTATCATCAACCACGAACACATTTCAGCATTAATGAAGAAACATATGGTGCAGGTGTAAGCCGATACACACGTGTCACAGACCACTGAAATCAACTATCGCTCGTCATCTTCGGGACGGCCATCATCAGATGAATACACTGCACACACTCACAGTTGTTTACGCGACTGATAAGCCCGGGTTGCTGAGATATGCTGAGGTGATTGCTCTGTTACGTTGATGTCCTATTCTATGTGTGCAAAACCCACCTGTTAGCTTGGTACTGTCATGATGAGATTACCATTGAATGATTGGCGTACAGTTCTGTGGTATGTTTCCCTTGTATGTCTAGTTTCTGATTTGATCCTGAATTTCGCTTTATAATCTCTTGTTCTGCAGTACACACTTGATAGTTCGCGGAGAAATTTGTCAGGCCATAATTAGTGCGTATTCAACTTTTCTGGCTGTCTCAGTAAAATTTCTTCCTGGAAAATGCTGCTGCAAATTTCTGAAGTATTCAGGGTAATTTGGAATTTCATTATAAATCCCAGTTTGTGGTAGTAGCATCTGAACATTTTCCCCAGATTTGCTTTGTGTTTAGTTGTTCAACCAGATCCTGAGCTTTCAGGTATAGTGAAATGTCAGAGCAGTAACCGTTGCCACAACGAAAAGGTCAGTATTGTGAAGTAACTGACGGGTTCCTAAATGTCTGTTCAATGTTGATTCGAAGTTTGTATACGTCATGATAAACGCTGCTCTACAAAATGGTAACGGTCATTGAACCACAACCATACATCAGTGCGCTCGCCAGAACGTAACGTACGGAATGTTTTGTGTGCAAACCACAACTCACCTTCAGATGTCACTAGTGTATATACTCTCCGTTTGTCTAGGTGTGACAGGAAGGAGGTGATTGGTGACAACAAAAGATTATGTTTAACCTAACCGACAAGAAGACAAGTGATGTGAACTGCCTGTGTTGTTCACAGCAGTGAACGGCGGATGCTTGTTCTGTTCCGTTTGGTTGACTTGTGGTAGTGAACTATGTCGACTGGAGATTGTGCAAGAAAATGAAAAGGCTGTTGAGAGAGAAGTGTATAAACCACGGTCTCAGATCACCGATAAATGGTAACCATGTTTTTCTTTATGAAACACGTGCTTTGCAAGAGTGCGGTAAAAAACCGGAGAAAAGGCGTGTGGATAACTCCGACCTAGCATTCCGTGAAAGGCGTAACCAAATAAGTCAAGTATTTACGAAATTTTACGGTCAGTACATTATGGCGAAATGCTACCAACAGAGTCCCTGAGACGGTCGAAATTCTATATTAAGATATCTAAGACATCACTCGTTATGTCCGAAGACCAGCAAACATATATTGCAGGTGGGTAGATGATGAACAGTCTTGTCAGTGTAGTATAAAGGATCAACTTTGTTAACTGTTTCAGATGCAGCACTGAGTCCTCAAGAACTCAGGTCTAGACTTAAATTCGGCAGCAGAATCTGTCGGAGCCTCCATGATCGAAACAGACTAAGATGCTCAAAAAGTCATTCCGCCGTCCACGCGTTGACGTTCTAGCCAGCTTCTTCTGTCAGAAGTATTGAGCGGGTTCCTCTTTTTGAAACTGCGCGTAATAGGATTTTACATTGTTGATTACTGATCATTGATCTGTTTTGAGTGAATTGCTCGCAAGACAAAAAATCATTCCGATTATCTTTGGATCACTGAATGTAAAGCGACCTGTGGCAGTTTGTTTCAAACGGCAGATTAAGTGAAATAAACAGTTATTTACAAGAAACCACGTGTTATTCAAAGATAAATCGTGTTCTTATAATCAAGCAATACTGAGGATCAGTAAGCTGGACTATGGTAATCTTTGATGGGAAACTTCTTGTCAGTTTTAGTACCTCATAAGCAAATCCAGCCATTCACCACAGTTCAAGCAGAATTTGTAGTCGCCAGATCCACAAACATTTGTTAGCCACATGTTGAACCCCTCAGACTCCAAGTTAATGTAATGTGCCGGAAGGTTGAAAAGTGAATTAGGATAACGAGAAATTTTCCGGGGAATTTACATAGTATAAATTTGTTAACTTACAGTGGGTTTTACACGGTTGCATCTAAATTATCAGCAGTTTCTTGTTAAATAAAACGTTTACACAGATATAACAATGATAAGGTGCAATACAGTATGACATACTGGAATATTCATCGTGCAGTTAAGCAGTTAAGCATGTACCTTTCGGTATGATTTTGCACAAGTTCAAAAATCAGGTGGCATTTCAACGTGTGATGATCTCTCAACTTACAATACCAAACCAAAGACTCCGTAACTTCCATTTCTAGTCCGAAGAATTTAAAATTACACACTACATTGCATAAGCTGTGTAACGATTTACATGAAGACACAAACGTCGTGTTGCAAAGACTGAAAATCTTGCGAGTTAATAGGACAATTCTATTTAAGCTTGAAATATTTGTTCCTCAAATATAAATTCGGTGATTTACAACGTCTGTGTTCCACCAATGACTGACTGGATTGTAGTAGTAATTTGCAATGACGAAACACGGATTAATTTAAGTAAACCATATGCGTAGTTAACATGAGGCCGGAAATTAGTTTAATCAAAAGACACACTGGACCATTTTTCTCTATGGGATTTTCATAGGCTTTCCGCTTTTCACTGAGGCTGTTAATTGAAAGCCTAATTCAATCTTCCACCTTGCATTTCCTGATAAGAGGCTCATAGATGAGTAAATTGAACTAAGCAATTAATCCCCCATTTATTTCAGTTTATGCTTCAAAAGAGAAGAAAATTGTAGCTAAAGTTACTTAAATTGAATTCTTCTAAAATTCGTTCCAATTTTTTCAACTCACTTTCAATTTACTGCTCAAGAATTGCGGTTGGATTGGCGTGAGAATTCAAAGGGTTGATAAGTAGTTTCAAATGGCTGGATAAAAACGGCTCATCCAGTCAGTTCGAAAGAACTGGTACACTAGAAATTTAGTTGAATGTTCTTGCTTGTTACGGCCTTACTTTTCGCCCCTATGAAACAACTTGATTTATGTGGCAGTAGGTGGTAGTAATCTAAAAACTGGCTTTCGAAGGGTTTTGTTCGAAATGTGCCAGATCACTTTTCTTCTCATTTCACATAATATTTTACTTATTGTTGTGATGACTTGCGTATTTATCTGACACAGCAGGACGAACAATCTCAACGATTACAAAACCAGTTCCAGAAGCTTTTCATATTTGATCTGAGTAATTATTCCAATATGTAGTTGAAACTCACAGTGTAATTGTCCAACAAGTAATCCACTACCGTGGGTACAAAAACGCTGACGATCGAAGATTCCTTCAATCCAGTTTTCAATGGGCGTTCTAGTGTGTTGTCTCCACTGTTGGCTGCCGCTTAAATACGCTAGTTATCTATACGGCTATAGAACATGTTACACTGTGCACGATTCCCAAAAGGACGCATTGCATTTTTCAACGAATGAAAAAATCATTTCCATGAACTTGACAAGATTTAATCCTAACGGTATTCAATACAATCAGTGTAACTCTTATGGTTATAGAAATATTGATTGTACTTAGCACTGAGTCAATTGATCACACTTCTGGTCAACACAGTAACGTTCTCCGTAACATCTGTTGCTTTTGAAGTGACAATTTGGTTAAACTAAATGAGATGAGATACGTGGTGAGTGCTTGACTCATCCCTGATAAATTCAGCTAGTCTATCTTAACTGACGGAAGTGTTAGCCTGGAAGTAACACAGACTGAGTCAATTCAACTCCGTCTATCATTGGAGAACAGAAATATGTGCAATCATGGACATTAAATTAGTTGACTAGATTATCAGATTAACAAAGACGGAGCATTTATTCGATGGTAGCTTCACAATGTTCAAACGTTGTTCACCATGATGAACTTCCCGTATACTAGAATGACACTGAATGTTTTGAAACATGTGAAGAGTTTGGTGACCAGCAAAATGAACCATATCACCGATGTTAATTGCACACCATCAAAATGAACATGCATCTTACGATTAATATTGCGAGTTTTCTGAAAGGATTTTCTCACGTTATTTACTTTTGACTACGAACCAATTAAAACCGCGAAACAGAAAATCTCAATACAGTCTAAGACGAGGTTCGTTATCAAATGAACTGACGATAGTACCAAGTCTACTGAGACGGATTTGTTAGTGTTTCTAGCATGCATTAGAATGTATATAATATTTTCGTATCACTCCTATCTACAACACAGATTTGAAGGGTTACGAGAGTCAGTTGATCGGAAACCATCGCACATACCTTCTATTAATTCACTATCCAAATTGATTTCATTATTGCCCAATATCTCGAAAATGATCCGGCAGATTGTTTTTGTAGAATGTCTTGTGTGCTTTCTTTCGGTCACTTCACTTCTCGCCATCTTTTGTTCCCAAATGTCTTTGTAGTGATTCTTTCGTGATCCTTTCCGCTACCTTGGCATTGTAGCCAGGCTTGTGTGATTTTTCTATTAGGCAGGCCATGCTGAATCGAATTTTGATCTCTGCAGGTTCCGTCATGTCAGACTGGTCAAGGGGAAGCAGCCAGACTGAATGCGAACGCGTTCGTTGTTCGTGGTGTCAGTGTGTAATGTTGTGATTCTTCATGATGTTTGTTGTTGCCTGGCCTGACGTTATGGTTGTGGCACGTTTGTCTCTGAGAAAAGTTTGCCTTATGTTGTGTATCCTATGTATAACCTATATCAGCATTTCAGTTTTATGGCTGACTCTGCAGCCTATGCGTGGCTGATGCGATTTGGTTGTTGCTGGTGTTTGAAGATGTGTTGCTGTGCCTCTGTTGCATGCAATTGGCTAACCAGCACTGGTCGGCTAGACGCGAAGGCACCACTGTCACACCCACCGGTCCTATTCCTTCGGGTTCACACTGGATATGTGGTATCTGCGTGGAACCGCAAGTGGTTCAGCGCAAGCCATTTGCGGCGATGGTTAAGGGCAGGCGTCCTTTAGCTGTGGTCACTATGACAGGTTATTCCGAATCGGATACCGCCAGCCATGAGTCGTCCGGTGTCCTGCGTTGCAGGATTGCAAGCTTTGGTTGAGAGATTTGTTCACTCATCTGTTTAGGTCTGCCTATCCTGGAAGTCGCTCAAGCCCATAAAAACCATGATATCACAACCTAGACCAAACAAGATATTGTATCGACTGTCACGCATGATAAATGCAAAAGGCCAGTTCTATAACCAGTTGTCCGCCACAATCCACTCAACATTGGTGAGTGACCGGCTGTTGGTTCCTGGTGACTTGGACGCTTCAGTTGAGTGCGACTCAGCAGCTTTTCCAGGAGACCTTGGACAGTACAACATTGGTTCTTTCGACGGGAACGGTGGTCGTCTGCTCTACCTGTGTGCTACTCACGAGGTGGCTATCACAAACACCCGATTCCATCTGGAGACGAACCAGTCGGTCATCACCACTTGTTTGACTACGTGACCGTGGGACAACGTGACATCCGTGAAGAGCTTGTCCTTCGAGGCTGAATGTGTCACAGGCCATTAGCTGTTCGGGACTAAACTGTTTACCTACTTCTGCAATCCGGTTTGTTGTAGATTTTCCGGACAACAGAAGAAGTTAGACGTCAGGCTATTGAAGAACCCCAGCATGAGGCTTGTTCATCAGGGTAAGGCTGTCGCTCGTTTAAAAAATGTTCCTGTATCCAGCACATCCGAAAATATGTGATAACAGCTCAGCTAAACAATCATTCTACCAGCCACCTAGACGGTCGGTATCGATTACGGGATGGTTCGACGACAAAAACAACACGGCTATCTCTAGCTCGAATTTAGCAATGAGAAGACGTGAGTCGTGTGTTCTGCGGAGTAACACGTTGATCACACTAAGACGTGTAATTAATTTAAAGTATTGAGATACGGTTCCATAGGGCAGATATCACGGCTTAAGGGTTTAGACAGGCAGACATACATGGGAACATAGATTAAAAATATGGAGATGTTGATTTACAGGGCAGCCCGCAAAACCAACACAAATTGTTTTTGAACACAATTTGAGAAAGCGTCCGAAGGTTCATGAACAACAGTTGCGAGGTCGTGAGTTGGACAACGCGTTACACAAGGGACCCATTGATGCTATAATTTCTGGTGAAATGACTATATGCCGCAGGTCCACTGACCGTCTTGTTTTAGTAGGTCGTCAACCTAATCGTAGTACACTGTCGGCCGAGGGAGACCAGCAGCGTCCACTTTTCGACGTAATGGCCATCGATCGTTATCGCTTAGCAGCTCATATGCACCTCTTTTCATAAACCTGATTCGCCTCTTGTTCTTGCTGCCCCAAGTTTACACTGGGTACATGATGTAAGAGTGGGACTACAAGTGGTGCAACACAAGCCATGGGGGGTATGTGATAGATAAAGGAGTGTTTTGGCTTCGAATGCTGTGACAGGATACTCCGAAACGGATATCACCGGCCGTCCATGCTTTGCAATTGACAAGGTCAGTGACTTAGTTGGGAGATAGAGTCTGGCCCAGTCACTATGGGTGCTGTTTTGTTTGTGTGCGTTTCTCTGGCCATATGTTTACCGCAACGTTTTCTATGTGTGACACTCATAGGCGTACTCTTGGCTTAGTGGACCTCGTTTTGTGTCAAGCTGACTCAGGCCGGTTGAAGTCTCTGAGCACACACAGGCACCTGAGAAGGACACAGTGACAAGCATGAGTGCGCTTTTATCATGCACTTCATTCAGAGGATAAAGAAGCCGATCCAATCAAGTAACTTTCACAATGCTATCATCCCAATTTTTTCACCTTGGATATTGCACGATAGTTATGATAATCGAAGTCGCATTAAATAAAATCGAAAATTGAATGTTAATGAACGATTTCGGTGTTTCACATATCAATAGCGAAATACAATAAATATACCAAACAATGAGAGTTTCATGCGAATCACCCATTTGATGTAGAGTTCTATTTTTGCCTGTTTTACAAATAAATGAACAGAAGTGAGCACTGTTGATTCATGATTTTGTATAATTTGACATCCTTTGACAATATAATGGAGTGTGGAGCTTACCGCGGTTTTTTATAAAAGGTAAGGTGATGTACATACAACTGCTATATTTAAAGGAGTGGACAATTTGTAGGGAAGGACAACTCGGATTGTACGATAGTCATAAGTAGTAAAAAAACCTTACACTTCAAAAATGCGACATCCTTCTGACAAACAAATCACGAGAATCGAACAAAATACTATGGCGAAACATTCTGATCACAGACGACATCTAGAAACCAGCAATTCAACAGGAGGAGTAATTGTTTCATATAAATTGAAAATCGCTCTTAATTGATCGTAGCTGTCGTACTCCAACAGACATTTGAGGTTACGGTTCCATTCATACATATCTTCTTATCTATAACAAACATTAATTCACTGGAAATTAACCACATCTACTCAAATAAATGATTGCATGCTGTTGTTTAGAAGGCGTCGCAACCACTCATCTATAATTCACTATTATGGTTTTGAAAATGTTAACACGTAATATTTACTCAGTGAGAATTTCGGTGACTGTACAGGGTAATCTTCCTTCCGTATTCCGTTGTATAACCTTTCGGTTGGTTCCATTTAACAAACGGGAGAGCGTTTTTGTAGCGACCTTTGCTCAGGACGTTACTCAATATTTTTGAGAGGTTATTTGCGATGTTTACTACAAAACGTAATCGCTGATGTTCGGTTTATGTTGGTTGATCAGTCAACGTGGAAAAAGCCGAAGATGCTACCTGAACCTTCCTGAAACGCCTGCCATTTTTCCCACAAGCGATCCAAACGCGTATTCATTTCGTAAGCGAATGCATACTTTGGGTTTGACGTAATGCAATCAACGAAAAAATTCCTGTTGGTAAATGATACGGTAAAATTTCTCCACCAACCCTGTATATATTCAGTGAGCATAGTATTTAAGAATTACTCACTACCAGCTGTTTACTTCAAGATCATCCTTTCTCAGCACCAAAGAAGTCGTGTCAGATAAGTCTGCATCAGGATATTGCTGAGTTTAAACACTGCAATAGTGAGTACTGCTGCTAGAAAAGACATTGACCCTAGTGTAATTTTGAAGGTGTGAAAAAGTGTTCAAACAACATTGTAGTCCACCCCATATCCACTTTTTGTTTTACAAGAAATCCACCAAACCGGCCAAAACAATCTGGTTTATTTAAATTTTGGTAATGTCTGCGCAAACGACACAAACCAAATTAGCTTGAAGGGCTTTGATGCATCGTTTACGTTGAAGTAGACAGGAGATGTCATGTATTGGGCAACGTATTTAGCCAACAGCTAAATTGCCGTGCGAACATTCGTGATATTTTGACAAGGAAAAAATACTTCCGTTTGACAGTTTTACTCCGTAGATGAAGTAGGGAATGAAACCGATGTCGACGATATTGTGATTTCACACGAATGATCGTCTAGATTGCCTCGGAATTGAGAAACAGCGACAACCTCTCCCGTATGTCAGATGCAGCAATGAGGAGTTTCAACTGGCTTATATTTTCTAATTAGAGAATAAAACCCTCATTCTTGTTTCCAAGACCACAATCACAGTTGTAATCAAAACCACGGTTTGCAAAATTTGAATTACAAGATAACGAACTTTCCTCAATTGCTGTTTCTTGAGGAAGATTCCACGGAGCTCACGTAGTTTTTGCCAAGTAAACAACAATACGAATTGGTCGACTTTGAACTTCTGTTCAGGGACAGCTAGAAGATACAGTGTTATAGCCGTTTTTGTGGATTTACGGTGAGTGATGTTGAACAAGAGGATCCAAATAAGGATGCACGTCACACCGAAATCGAACTAGAATACCCGGTTTATTTCACTGTTATAGGTGAGAAGAATACTGGAACGTTCACCTGTTCGCCCCTCATTCTCTCTGCGTAATCGTGTTCAAGAAACGACCTATTCACAGCGTCACAAAGTTATGGGAAATAACGAGTTTTGGACAAACAACTTACATTTTTTTTACAAAAGTTTATTCACCTCTTCGAGGAGCACCAAACTATTTTATAGACAATCCACTAAGTCCTTTCTTAGAAAGAGGTAAGTTCATCGATTAACTTAGTGTTCCGTACACGGCGGTAACAGTGAACTTTAATCTGCTACTTGATACACTTTTGTAGTTTGTTATTCTCACTACTCCATTTGTTAACAAATTCTAATAAGATTTATGTTCGTATGTGATGGGTCACAAGACCGAAAGTTGTTTAGGCAATCAAGTACATTTTTAAAACGAAAGAGGTATTAACTACAAATCCGAACTGCACTCGGAAATACATCAATCAACATTTCTGAACAAACTTTACTTTTCCCTATCAGCAGTTCAAACAAAAGTTGCTTCTAATGGTTAGTTTGAATAAAAGTAGTCGCTCCTCTCAAAATGATCCGTGATGGACAGAGCTTGATTGAAGGCAATTTCGAGTGATGTATGCACATAATTGTATTGTTTGTTTTGTAGTGCAAGTTGTCCTATTGGATCGAACCGATGTACGCACGTCAACAATCGATATTGAGCTTTGTCGCATGCGCTATTAACTGTACGTCGGATTCATCCGTGATTTGATACCGCCCGTCCGAACGAATTTGTTTGTTCAGGTGAGTGATTGATGGCCAGTAAACTACCATCAAACAATGAGAATATGTGTGGATTTCATTTTAACAAACTACTCAATAGGCAGTCGTACACAGATATCGGCGCCTAATTGAATATTTAATACATTATGCCAATAACATTTAAGTTTAAGTGATGTATAAAATGAGGACCCTACGGTATGAAGGTTGCTAATTTTATAGGTTATTTTTACTCTGAATAGTGAGGAAGTTTGCCATTCCATTTTGAATGAGCAAAGTTATGGCTAATAAATACTATATTTCTCATGTTAAATACAAGACTGATGCTTTTCAGATGCTTTCATGGCGTGAATTTTCACCTACATCTATCAAGTAATTGTCAAACAGTGGGACTCAAGCTTACTTCCTAATGAACCCAGTCAAAAATTAAAGTGTATCTGAATGAAAAGGCTGGAATGAAGTGTGAAGACTGTTTGGCTTACAAGAACTTTGTATAAAATTACAGGTGTCGTAGTCAGTACCTTAAGTTCTCTGTTGGTTCTCACAAAGGAATGGTGAGGTCAAAATCAGACGTCCACTAATTTCGAGTAATGTCTCACATGGCTCGCAGTGGAACCAAATCAAATACTGTCTTTTGTTTGTGATAAGCTGACTGAGAGTAAACTGCTAATACCAACTCAATATGGGAAACGTTAGCTTCCCGAACTGGAGCCCTATTGTCAAAAGGGATGTTTGGTTAACAGTTTGGAGTTTCAAGGTTACTATTATGAATATTCGAGGTGATTTTTGTCAGAAAGTACTGTCTATGACAGAGACAACAAACAATGCGGAAGAGCAGCGATGGGGAGACTTTTAGAATCCGACTTATTCTCCGTTACTACTTGGCTGTTTCGATTCAAGGTGGATGCAGTCAGGCGCTCAACACCTCTATCAAGTCACGCATATTTGGGTGTAAAATCTCGCTTCTCTTCATCTGCAGAGATTGGTGTTTGCTTTACACAACATTCAAACATCAAAACTAGCTAGTGATATATTGCGGTTTTTGATGACATTCGTTAAGCAGTTGAAGCTTAATGTTAACAATCTAGTGAAATTTTGCTTGTAATATCTACTGTATAAACATAGCCTCCAACATCGGTATTAGTCTTGTGCTTCCTCCATGTTTGGGATTTCAGAAAGGTGAATTTTGAACTACTGCTCAGACGCATCGCAAATTCAAATCTGGTGACTTTATATGTTCTACTGATTCTGAGGGAAGTGACTTCATCCACAGACAGGCACATATATATGCTGTTCGAAAAGATGTCTTCCCCAAGTTCAACTGTTCAAATCAGGAGACACGAAACTTTTAACCGTAAAATTTGTTCCGGAGGTTGTTTGTTGCACCTATCTGTGTTCACTACTTGGTAACTAGACTGGTGATACAAATACCGACTTCCACTTCATTCTTCATTCGTCTCACAAAAACCAGGTTATGTATTTGAGCCAGAGTATTTCGTGAACTCGAGAGAATAAGTTCCAATAAATTGATCGTTATTACCATTAGCAACTGGACTAGCACCCAGTAAGCAGTAGTAACTTTTGACACACTTCTGACGTCAAAACACATTTCAATCTCTGGTATACGTATGATGATTTCTTTTCACAAGTTTTGGTCAACAAAGTATGCAGACACGTGAGGCACGTGTAACAGGTTCTATATACCACACTATCCATCGTATTACCCCACGACTATCGGTTTACTTCTCTTACCTTCCATAGCAGCACCATACTACTTATAAATTTGCCGGTGTCTTGAACAAGAGGTAATTTTCCGTCAGTTCTCATTGTCACTGGTCATAATTTGTCTGCGTAATCGATCGCTAAAATGACGACTTAGTTCACTCGATTAACCGTAATAGTGTGAATGTGGTGTGATGAAGTAACATAGAGGACAGTGATAACAGTTGACGGCTGACTACCGGCACAAAGTTGATAGGCCTGGCTTGGCACAAATCACGGGATAGATTGAACATGTTTGTTATCCCCAATTTGGAACACGACGGCAGCAAGTTGTAACCTTAAAAGGTTATACTGGTCACCCACAAAAAGGGGTGCCTGTCGTCGTTCGTCGATGTGTGCGTTCACTTTCGTGATTGATGAAAACAGTAGCTACCACAAAGACAACAACGAACATGGGGACCGATAAATATGTATGAGTGGGAGAAATCAAAAGATTAGGAAAAGGATGACTACAAGTGTGAATGAAACCGTATACAAGGATGCTGACATATGAGAAGAGTGTATCCACTGTTTTGAGTGGCCTAATATGGAGACACTTGTTCAGAAGACGAGTAACAATCGGGAGTTCACTGGAAGACATTCGCATGGTGGGAACTATGAGAAACAAAATCGAACAAGAGAATGGAGTTATTATCAAGGGGAGACGGGAAGAGGGTGTGTGCACACAGTGGATTAACAAATCGATGGCCTACCCAAATCTACAAGATTAGAAACCAGTATACTTTGGCTGAGATACTTACTAAACTAATTTTAGCAAAACCAGGTCTAAAATCAACTTTCTGGTCGAAGCTTGTCTAGCTTTTTATCTCACACATTCGTTTGCCCACCGTTGTAAGTGTGGTTTCGATACTACCCATTCGGGTTCAAGGCGTAGAGAGCGTCTGAATAATCCAATTTTGAATGTGCAATGATTGTTTAGTTAGTCTTCTTGCAATTTGTCAAGAAAACAAAATGTTTACGCAACGCCACTGTTGATGTTCACTAGTGTGGGGTAGATAACTCCACGGGCTTGGTACAGTTCAGCTGGTGCTTAATGCCTATTGGATTCGTTTATCGCAATGTGCTTGCTTTTGTGAGCGCACGGTAGAATTACAAGCGGGCACGTGAATTTGCCCATCCGTGTTGTGGAGTTAAGTTTACCGGTTGATTTCCTCGTTACCTGAGTACTCAGTGCCTTTCGTAAGCTTACTGGTTATAAAATCTGGCTGGAGCTGTTCTACTGGGATCAATTTTTCGACAGTCTCATTCAATGATGAGTTCTACTAAGTTGTCTAAACCGGACTGAAATGAGAAATTAGGGTTAACGCAAGTTTGCACACTACTCCAACTCCCAGGTCGTCTAGGCTCACTTCGCACCGCGTTCGGTGCATGCAGTTCCAGACTGGATAGTTGGCTATTAACACCACTAACTACTCTAGGAAACCTTCATATTTCGGATTCTCTTTTGCCAGCTCATTCATATCGCTCCTCTCCACACGCTTAATTGTGATATGGGCGAACTGACAGGGGACATCTCTGTTTGGCTCGTTACCCCGACACTTGCTGATACATAATAGTGATTAACAGTCGCTTCAGGGTTGTTATGAATCCCAGTCTATATATTATTATAGAATAGAAAAATATAGTACGCATTAAACAAAGCCTACTGGAAATGGTAATCGTCCAGATGTAATTGCTTTTGGTAGAGGCAGTTGTTATGTTTCAATGTAAAGCCAGGTGATTAAACGACTAAACGAAAAAGGCTATCACCACGACAACAAAAATAGACATGGAAACCGGTTAGATTTTGCTATTTCCATTCTGTAACCCCAAGGTTGAACGTCCCCGGTCAGGGTCGAATCTCCTGCTTAACTAAATCCGTCAGAAATATCTCAAAATAGAGCTTTGTTAGTGGAAGCAATTAACCAAACTCCTTTTACGCATCAGTATTTTAAGATAGTTTGTCAGAAGATTTACAGAAATCGTTTATTCCTCTCTGAATCTATGGTCATAATCGCGGGTTGATCACCTGAGACTAACAGGAATATACTGTCTCCTTTACATAGACAGTCGGGCGAAGTGATCGTTACTCACAACCGAAAGTTCAAAGGTCTATCATAGCAAGGAGTTGACCCAGTAAAGTTAAGGAGTATTTTAACTCAAAAAGTATGCATTCACTACAGGTCACAATAGTTACGACAGACAATTGCTGTATATTGGGAGGCCTAATGTGGAACAAAACCCTGGCCAAATTTATGCTAACCAGTTTTAATTATAATCCGCATAATATTTTTTGGTGTGCGCACCACGATTCCACTCATTCTAGCATTTTTATGAATGGGAGTGAACAAGAGCACTGGGCCACCACCACTCAGAGCCGTCCAGAGATCGATCAATTTTTCATGTCCGGTTGGTTTCCCACGCTTCCCTCCCTCACTCAGCCAACGTATGGAGAATGTGTTAGACAAGAAAAGTTGATCAAATTATCTTGACTCACTGGTTGTTTGCGGGAATCGCTTAAATAGAGGTGAAAAAGAATGTGAAGAAACGTTCTGCTCACACGAACTTTGACCATGAAGCTTTTGAGACCGTCAGATATCGTTTCGGATACTCACAAAATCCTGCGTGGTTGAGACGGTTTACTGACCAGGTTTGTTGCATTTATCCACACAAAATGTCGCCCATTAATTTCATGGTTTCATAAAAACGCTCGCTAAAGTCTGTTGCAGAAATGAGCAGATTGTACTGTAATAAACTGAGCAATTACACAACCAACCACACCTTAATGGTGAGACTAATAACTGATCTCTTTGAAACCCCCACGGGATGCATTGCGTTCTAATTACAGGAACCTGCATGCATTCGCTTCAAGAGTTACCATAAATGGGTGCTTTCTTGGTGTTTGATTGAATTGGCCAATTCACCTTGACCTACTGAATCAAATAATATCATGGTGACAGGTTTATGTGAGCCACTAGAAGGGAATGTGAGTTTGTTGACGACTATTAAGTTTTCGTCATTCAGTTCTGCGAAGCTCTGGGTCCGACAGAACTCTCGTGAACCTTTATTCTACGAACCTGACGAGAAATTTCGGACCATTCACACTGTACATAGCATCGAAAAGTCTAAGGTAATGTGCCCAACAAACCGTATTGAATGCTGAACTCGGAACACAACACGATTTAAGTGGCATGAACCTTATAAACATACAACCTCCGAGGATAAGACAAATGCGTAAGGTACTTCTACAGTCCTTCATACATAACACGGATCAGGAACGCGGCAGAACTAATCATATAATTCAATTAAATTTTAGTATATGCGTCTTGCCAAATATCGGCACAGATGCCATACATTTTAACGGAAAACAGTTCATTTTTCAGTGGGCAAGCGAGAGAACATATTGTGTACCTTTGCTGGAAAGAATCAATGACTGAACATTTTAAAGTTGTTCTTTTTTCACAGAGATGGAATGTTTTATTGCTGGTCCATCTGAGTACTTAAATTTTTAACTGTTGCTGAGCTTTCAAACTCTCAATTGTCCGAAAACGGTAAGTTTGGTCGCAATCAAACGCAACTGGGCAAATGCTGTTTAGTTGGCAAAATACACTGAATTAGCAGGAATAGGATGTTCGCTGTCATTTCTGGAATTTAGAACGATATTGGTTCGATTATACTTATCGTTGCCCAAAGTTACTTGAGTGTTTTCATCGGAATACGGTGACAGTTAAATACCCTCCCAGTGTTTTTGATGAAACTCATTAACTCCTCAACAAAAGTACAGATCACATACCTTTTGTCCACACAGTTGTTGAATACGGGTTAAGTAATACACCTCAATGTGACCCATCTGACCAAATGAGACGGAATACATTTCGCTGCAAATCAGACTCCGGAATGCACAAAGTGAACCGAGAATGGAGTGGGTTCACTGTTAATTGTGGAGAAAGAAAGTAAACCTGTTTCTAAAAGGCCATTCCCGGAAGTCAACCTCATAAACGTGGTCAGTTGTACAGTGTTACTTGCCCTGTCCCACGTTACATTAATGTTTAATTTTACTAGTACGACAATCACGTGAATAATTTATTTAACAACCTGGATGTAGCAAACCGCTTCTGTAAGGGAATCAATAAAATTAATCCTTCCCGTTGCACGGGTCTAAGAAATAGACCGTCGATAGGAAACATCTCAGTCAAATTCGTACATCCGAAAATCTTGCTCCCAACTAACTATGTTGCATCCATGCTTTAATTGGCCTAGCCGGATGGTTGTGATGTCCAGCCACTTCACCTGTTGTTTGAAACGATACACCTGTCTGCTGGAGATCAAACGCAATTGATCGATGAGGTCACAGTTGTCAGTTCTCGTTCCACCAGTCCGAACTTGTATCGATGGTCAAATGATTTCGTGGTGGGCATTCTGGATTATACACACATGGCAAAACTAATCATACTTAAGCATAATCAGCGGGTCTTTTGAAAACCAGGTGTGTAGATAAGACTACATGGCAAGAAACTACCCATAACTCTTTATTGCTGCTATCTGAAGTCGGAACTTATTACTGTTATAGATGACTACATATTGGGAGAATACGTGAGTATAGGCACGATTCTTTTTTACACCCCATATTCCATTGTGAATTGACATCGCACAAAACAAGTGGAATGCGTAGAGCAATGACCATGGGATAATGATGTCGGAGTGTGTGTAGAAGTTCCATTTACACACAGTGCTCACACCACTTCAGGTAGTATGACAATATAGGCTCCAATCCCCTGGATATATCATCCTCGAGGTGGGAAGTGCACAAATGTAACCTCGACGTTCTATCTGGACAGACGCAGAAGATAGATACCGTTGGATGGCTTTAAAAGTATACTATTTTTTCTGTCGCGAAATATTAGAGAACCCAAACTGTTTTGAGCACACATAATATTCTAAGTCGGACGTGTGCAGATGTAGGTTGAACATGTTGATATTCTTTCAACCCTACTCAGCATATATTTCGATGTTTGCGCAATGAGTGAATAAAACAGAAAACCGCGGCACATGCATAATACTTCCAAACATTATTCTGATTGCAGACTCATACAACCACCCAGTCCCCAATTTCGGCGCATGCCCAACGACAAGCCGTTCACCTGTCATTGTCACTTAAACATACTCAACCAAGAACGCTGACGTTTATGTGAGGATTACGCGGTCACAACCTAGATCTTAAATGTGCTTGCGCTGAACGAAATGGTTGTTATCGATTGTGTGACGCGAGAGGATAACGACTCTTTGAAGTTAAGGCTCAATAGGAAATCGACCGATGGTTTTATCGCATGGTCTGGAAAATACACCACTAGAATACTTAGCAGAATATATCACAGAAACGCGGATTGTTTAAAATGAATTGCTGTTCAGCCCATAATGGTAAAACTATCTCATCATGGTTGAAACCGGTTTTTACGACTGATTCAGTAGAACTGAACTCATTAGTTTGCCTACACCGTCTGCACTGTTCAGGTGCAGTCGGTGTTTTAGATCTCTTGACCAGTTGATGTGCATCAAGCGTGCTTAAATTCGTTGACTACTGACAAGACCCCATAAAGTGGGACACACATCATGTTGTTCATGCCAGTAACAGCCATCAATATGCACATTTGAAACGGTGTGCAAACAATCAACACTCGCTGTATACAGTGGGTTGCTGGGAATACAGATGGCTACATAAAACACACGTAGTTGAATAGGTATTGCAATTCGGGATTACGCGTGGATGTTCTGCTTCCATTTGGATGTGCATGTTCAGAGGCCATTGTTAGCTGGAGCGTTGAGTCTATAGAAGCATGTTCAGCGATCAGCTCATTGACGGACAACAAGTCCGTCAGGTATAGGTGAGTCCACTTCGAAACTAGAGCCAAACACATCCTGGCAATGTTGTGGTTGTTGTGGCCTGATATCAGAGAAGTATTAATGCAAAATTTGTCGAAGAACTGAGCACAGACGGATGACACTGGTTACGCATTTTGGTACGTTGGAGGGGTGTATCCATTACACACCGATCGAGAATTGGACGACCACATAACTCTGTTGGATTCATTTTACAAGTGAAATGACGATCCATCTCGAGCGCATCAGCTCACGCACAAAGTAACTAACACTGATTTATCCACCACATGAATATCAGTCTTCTGGGAGTCGGTCCGGTTGAAGAAGTCACTATTTTCAAGCAGCATTCATACTAGACTGGATGTTAATTTTCTTGTTCACTAGTGTTCGGTGTTCAGATTGTTGTGTCTAGTCTTGAGAGTGTGTATGTCAGTGACACCTGACTACAAACATCACTCAGTTTGATGGTGGGCACTGGGAAGTGAGGGCGTATGTAATGCAGTTTTTGGTGTCCAGAATGCGAGACATGTGTTGGCAGGTCTGGCTCTCCTTGCTATGTGCACGAGTTTTTGTGTATACATTTCGAATGAGACGTCAAGCATTGTGTGGCCATTCTGACTAAATATGTGACACCAGTCTAGTGTGACATTTCCTGTTTGTTCAGCAGAATGAGTGCATTGGTTGATTGGATTGTTTCACGGGAAACCATTAGTTTGCCACTAACTGGTGATTTGAGTTAATTGTGTCTTACCACCTGATGCAGAGCAGCGTTAGTGCCAAGTATTCTGCTTGTGAATGTAGCTTGTGTGTGTAGCTGTCATGTTATTCATACTGGAATTAGTGTTTTCACTGTTTCAAGTTGGAGGTATATTTGTTAATGTTGATTGGCCAAACTTCGAATCTGTCGATATTTCGATCTGGGAAGAAATCATGCGTTTGACCCAGTGATATATTTAATTCCCTGCAAAATTAACCGTTAAAAGTGGACTATTTTTGACCGACGTGTGTTTGAATGTGCCGTCGCATTTTTGCAGATGTTACTACGGAGGTGGATTGAAAAAAACGTGGGGATAAAAGAGAGTTTACAGAAGTTTAGTCTTTCAGTCTATTCAGCGCACTTAGTTTTTAATAAAATAAAGAAAGCTATCATCACTTTTTAAATATCCCTAACGTTTTTGAAGAATTAATGGATTACAGGTTGCGTAGTGATGGCAAAATATTGCATACTCTACTGCATTGTAAATTGACTGTGTGGAATGTAATATTGTATCATATTTGTGCAGAAGTGCTGTCTGACATTCACCAGATCTGTGAACCCACGTCGAGAATGTGACGGTCTATTCAACGATTCTTTAACAATCTTCATAAATGACCTCTGATGGTTTTGCTTATTGCGGTGTATTGGTTATTGCTGACTGAGTCTGAAGATATTAATTTCTTACCGCAGAAATCCATGAGATCAATTCGATGAAACCTCTCTTCGCACTGTGAGCAGTAGGGCGCGACTTTGGCTCACAAAATTAACTCATCTTATTTGCTTTAATCAATCAGAAATAATCTGATGCTAATTAAACCAACGACTTGATGTGTAATGCAGAATGTGACTACTTTTACTGATTGAAGCACATGCACGAAATTGACTGACTTGGGCAAGCTCTCAAATTATCTGGCGTAATGGTTGGCAGATGCTCATAGCAACTGATAACACTGATCAAGTTGGAGGGATTCGATGAGTTGATACCTCAATAAAGTGACATACGGAATGAACGATTATACTGTATTACCCAAAAACAACGACGGTCAGTGCGGGTCTGAGTAAGTCAAAACGTTTGAGGCTCACCTTTCGCATTTATTTGCCCTTATCCTCCTACGAGTTCACCATGGAAACATTTTTCTGTATGACAAACCCCGATCGGGTTTCAATTAATTTTTTCGGTTTACTGATAAATAGTCGGCGATTGGATTTATTTTCAAGCTGAACATCGCTCTTATTTGACCGCAGCTTTTGCATTCTGATAGGCTTCGCAACTAGCCTCTTTCGAAAAGAAGCACTAGACTCGAGTTTCGCTCTCATTAGAGCTCGTCAGTAGTGCACATCCTTGTCACGGCCGGGATTCGAACTCCGATCACGCGTTCATAAGGCAACCGTGTTGAACAGTGCGCCGCATTAGGCACGACCGAACCATCAAATTTGAACTTTCAACCGCTTTCAATTTTGAGCAAAAATCAGGTTACCCGATCGTCTCGAGAAGGGACACAGCAACTGTCCTGTTAACTTCAATCGATAACCCGGTGACGAAAATCTCCGAGACAGGTCGAGATCTTTGTTCTCGATATTTTTCAGTTTGCCTAATGTCGTATCTACACAGCACTGTCACGCTTGTAGACAGACTGCCATGTATTCGTGACCAGCGTCCCATAACGAAACTGACAAACTGACCAAGATATTAGAAGAATACAAAGCGCATTAAAAATGGGTTGCAAAATCTGTGAGTGAATAAACATTGACAGGAGCTTGGCAACAACCCAGTTCCCATGTATATTAACTGTGTGACAAGGAAATGGTGCGTTTCGGATTCGTGGTCCTATCAACCGCCAAAAAGTCATTGCACCCCAATAAAACGAAGACACGAGTCCAACTGACAGCAGGACATTTGTAGGCAGAAGATAACAGCCTCTACCTCATTCTTCTAGTTGGTTGGGTGGGTGGATGTTCTAGTAGAACGACTGACTATATGGTATTCACTTTTATCGGTTCCGACCTGCATACAGTGAATTTCCAGAGCATAACTTGATAGTACCTACCGTGAAATTATACTGCAAGCCATCAGTGCTAGGTGGAAATGTCGAGGGGAGATAACATCGACGATGATCTCATGTTAATAGAAGATTTGACCGAAGATGTGATCAATCAAGCATCGTGAATACGTATCATCGTGGCAATCATAGCAACAACTAAGTGCAGGTTTACAAAATCGTGAGCTATTCAGATCTTCATTGTCAACAATTTCATTCCTAAATGCTAAATACCCACCTGCGTGCTTATAACGCAACAGGTTTTGAAACATTTCCAACCTATTTTCCGCCAGGGCTTTACGGAACCCACACAACCGTTGGGTCTCGCCGACTCACCCCTAGTAACCACCAGGTCACTGAACTCCATGATCTCCGTGTATTTTGTCTAAAGTAGTTGGTTAGAACGCGCGTTAGATGAATTCGATGCAGCTGATGAAGCTCTCAATTATATCCTCCGAGGTCTGTGGGGAAGAGAGGCAAACGGCAAAAATGAGTAAGGTTCAGAACAACGGTTCGATTCCAGATAAGTGAGTAGACCTGGGCTGGATGTTGGCTGGATGCTACGTTGCAGTGCTCCCAGCTCAATTCTGCAGTTCGTGCGCGACTGCATATCAGCTGTGCGTTAAAGAACTTTTTAATCCGATGTATCATTGTGGTTATCCTGCGTACTCGTGAGCACCTTCCGTAAATTCATACCCTTAAGTATTACGCCTTATTTTGCCCCAGGTACGTGTGTGCTGCATTCATTTCTGTTACTGGTGATAACTTGATGAGTTAAATTCCCGTTTAACTCTGCTGTGCTGTATCTCTTACTCAACAATCACACTTTTATCAAGACAGTCAGGCAAACAGTCACCATCACTTAAGAACTGTAAACGTAGGTTGTGAACATTAGTGATTCTATCATACGCATTTTTTGGAGTAACCATTTAAGACTACAGGGTTGAAAATCTGTGTTCAGGAGTGGTGAGTTACGATCAGGTATTGCAACCGTGGGATGTGACGACCTGTTGAGGATAAAACTGTGAGAAATTTGAAGAAAAGTAACTAGCCCACTAGTCGAGCAAACAAGGCTGAGCTCACTTAATGCCCGCTCCCTCAGTCCAGGTGAGTCATGTTCACAAACCTCACGAATACTTACGGGTTGGTTCTGCTTGGGCGGACTACGCAAGACAAAAATCGAGCGGGGAGTGACCCACCTGAGTGTATGAAGTTGGCAAGTTGGAGAATTTGGTCAACACAGACAACAGCAAGTATCTTTTTTCTCGAGAGCTATCTGGTGATAAAAGAAGGGGGTAGTAATGAGCACATCATGCACCTCAGCAGACGGCTACGCAAATAGTTTGTTCATTCTGGTTCGTCTTGGCTAAATGCTGCTCAGCATCTGCTGTGACAAGCTGCATCAATGAAAATGGTATGGCTTTGGCTGCGATTATTGTTCGTAGTAATCGTTTATACGCTAAACTGATGAAACAGTTTCAGTCTAAGTCAAACGCTGGTGACCTCGTGGACAGTTGATACACGAAGCTACAAACGTTCTATGAATTGGACATTTTCTAACAGATTGCCACCTGCAAGCAACTGAGGAATGAAATTGCCGAACACTCTGGATGCTATTTGAGGTGTCATTTGGGCAATAAGTGAATGTTTCACTTTAACGGAAGGTAATTTTGGACGAAGCGTTGAAGGCTACAAACTTATGAGTAAATGCATGCGTAGTAGTCAGATGAATTTTGTGCAATTTCTTCATTAAAAAAGCGCAGCCACACTATAAGAACTCAAAGAATGCTATGTTTTGTTTTGTTAAATAGGAGATGATAGAAAGAAAACCAAAAAATACCCTGTAGTTTTCTTCCGACCTCCATACATCTGTGAACTGTTTCGAAGACTTTCCAAGGCTTATCGCCGAAATCCGAAATAAGGATGTTTGATAAAGCTTTTTAAATATTTTTTAGGCTTCTTTGATGCTCCAGGCTGTGATCTGTTGGAGTTACACTTGAGAAGATTTTCTGGAAAGAAGTTCAAGTATGTCAGGCTGGGGAACTGGTCTGTCGTGGAATAGGCCCGCCTCCGTATCTCGTCCGAATCTTTTGATGGGTAACACTTTTCTCTGTTCACAAATCAGCCCAGCATCGCATTACTTTCTGGAAACTACTAAATATAAGCAACTCATATTACCTTTAAAACTAATCATTCAGCGACAGGTCTGCCAGTTTTAAGCTCTTACTTCAACCAGGCTTAGAATACTGGTCGACAGCAGCCGTTCGATAACGCGATTTGTGACACTTAGCGTGCACGTAGGAACTATTAAAAAATAAAGGTTACCACTCCCATTGCAGTGTCTCCCGATACAGAACACCTGAAGTATGTTATACACATGTAACGTGTGTGAAGCGCAATATCACGGCACCGTATAACTACCACACAACAGCTATGCTTCCGCATATTTTTCTGTGTAAGGGCGGTGAACGAGTGGTAGTAATCTTCTTTTAGGGCGTAAACTGCTCCACATCTTCATGAATCTCTCCAGAAAGTCGATCGTATTTTACATTCACGGTCAGGCTCAAAGTAATGCGTATTCAAGCAACCTGCTATCTACATAAGTTTTATGTTGTGATTTTTTCATGGTACTTGATGGCAGTAATAGCATATGTCAAGACCTGGCACTTAATGAACGGCATGTTCCAGTGATTGACTGATATCTGTTCTGTTCACCAGATGACTGCGCTTCGAACCTGAGAATTTATGCAACGATGGAGTTTCTCATATACCATACATTTTATTTGCGTTAACTTTTTGCATCCAGAACTTCAGCCCAATCTCCTCACTAAGGATGTTGGTAATCCGTTTTGGGAATCCAAACGTAAAGATGCTTAGACAATTTTGCCTTCGTTGAAATTACCACCAAAAAGGGGGTTAGGAGATGTTCATAGAGCGTTATTTTTAAAGCCAAATGATGGTGGCGGTGAACAAAACCATTGAGGAACGTGATATATTTACATCTGAAGTCATAAGATTTGGGGATACCAATTTCTTATTAAATTGTGGTTTTTGAGGGCTTTGACCCAGAAGACATCCCGCACACCCCATGTGTCCAATGAAAGAGCGGATTCAGTGGAATAAATATCTGCAAGATTGAATTCACTCGTGACGAAAATCATTTTGGCATGGGCGATTATGATGCGGTGAGGTGACACTAGTCTGAACTTTGAAAGAGGGAAGTATGATTTGAGGCGGACCCTAATAACAATGCTGTTTTTGGTTGAACTTTGACTACCGACGTGAGTGACTATCTTTTTCTGGTTAGCAAATCAAAAATATATTCTCGTGACAACGGAATGAATTTTAATAGGTTACTCCGTAGTTAATTGCAGACACGTACCCTAGGTAAAGTGCAGCTGAACACCGTCTACGAAAGATGCACAACGACGATATTTTCTGACCACGGCTGACAGTTTGTGAATATACAGAATGTGTTGTTGCGAACTGTTTAGTGCAGAATTTATTCATCCATTTTTCCTCGTAAGCAATCTTTTGAGGCTAGGTTTCAACAAATTGAAATAACCCGAACGATACTTCACGTGGCTGCCTAATGAGGTAATTCCACCTCGTATGAAATACAGCTAGACGCGAATAGGCAAAAATAACCCCTCACATCAAATAAGGTCCAATAAGATGATCGTAGCACTTCTCTATAAATTGGGTCAGCCATATGTGAATGAGTAGTCGGTGAGTAAATGTGTCTGGTATTCATTGTTAACTGAAAACGTTTTGACAGAACCGTCAACTGACTAACTGGTGGTTGATTCACTCAATCATCGCGATTGCATTGTGGTTGGACTATTTGTAATTAAATGAAATACCTGGGTTACTCCCAAACCGTGACATTTTCCATTCTGAATCACTGGTGTGCAGTTACTGATTATTTTCTGTTGAAACGTCCTCTGTGATTCATTGTCTTGTACGGATTTTTAAACCCACTGACTGCAGAAGTTTAACTAAACATAGTGAATTGTTGCACCGGTTACCAGTTGAACAACTGCTTGAAGTGTCAAAATGTTAGTCCCTGAAAGATGATCTCATATTCGGTAGTTTCGTCAGTACGGCCCAAATCTGAAATATAATGTTTGACCCAATGAGGCAAGCGTACTGACAGTCACGCGACTAACCGTGCTTTGGGCATAATCACAATCGTTCCGTTATTGCGTAAGTACCAGACCGTCACGTAAAGATCGCGGCCAGCACTACGTTTCTTCACACGTCAATGGCAGAACTTTGGACCAACCTCCTTTTTCTTGTAAAGAGGAATTATCTGCTCCGTAACGACACATTCCAGACAAACCCCAGGCTACTCAACATTATTTGGAGTAGTAAAAGCGACTAGCGTTGATCCGAACAAACGATTCGCTCAATTCAAGAGAGGTCATCTGATCTGTGAGAGGACTGAACATTCTACGACTACTTTCGCGAAGAAATGAGTGAACACACGCACAGTCGGATCAGCCGCCAGGAACTCAAAAATGCTGCAAGTCGGTAAATTGCTCTAATTGCTTCGTGCACATAGCGCCGGCTGATAAAGTCGGATCAGTATAGTTTCCCTAAATGCCAGTAAATTGTAGTGTTGAGCGATCAACAGTCTTTTGAGTGAGTTATGTGGATTAACTTGGTGGTTTATTATCAAATAAAACCTGGTAGCCCAAGACGAAATGTTTCCGGCAACGGATTGAACAGTTTGGATTTGGTGAATGCCAGTTCACTACCATGAATCTAATAAGCCTGCACTTCGCACTACTGTCCGCGTTAGAGTGTTAAAGTAGCTGGGCAAGATCCAATTAGCACATTGAAAAGTGAGTATACAAAACGCGCAACAAACAACACTGGCGGTTAGGCTGATCAAGTCACATTATTGGAGTGACACAATCCTGATTCAACAAGGCATACAAGCTTCTTGCGTGAAGATTCATCCCAAGAAAGCGCCTCAAATACAATGACACTGAACTCAGGCGGATTCACCGGAACTTGTGAACGGGCATCGACTAACCCCACGAATCCCAGTACAAGAACTGTTTTGATCTGAAACGCAAGTACACGGAATGTCTGCTCGGGGATCGTGAGAAATACTTGGCTGAACAAGCTAGAGGGGCAGAAAAGACAGATATGTCAAACAGTATAGCGTTTTTGCTCTGATTTATAGTTGCATTGAAAGTCAACGAGTTGTTAAGGGGTTCATGTGTGAACAAAATGACTGACAGCTTCGTAACGTGTTGCATTCCCTTTAGGTTTTGACTGGTCTGAATTAACTTCTTCAGCCGTAGATGGAGAATATGTGGTTTGTGTTGGTGTTCTGTGTGACTGTGAATCAGAAACAAGAGTGGCCCTTGAAGTCACATTGTCAAAACGCAATGTAGCCACTGATCCGGGCCTACTTCCTCTCTCTGCTATCTGGACTGATCACACTGAAGGATATTGAGAACAACTCGGTTATTCAAAAAAGATGTCAAGTCATTATGTGGCAACCACATAGGTTCACTGTTTTGACCAACCACTTTAGATCGCATAGAGTCAGCGAGCACAGGTGAAATGCAATGGTCTGTGTGGAAGAAGCTACATAAGATGCAGAACACGACGATTATCTGTATGTTTCTCGCGAATACCAAACAATATGGCAAATACAAAGATCAATATGGCTATCTTTACCAGCGATCACTGTGCAGTTAATCAAGCAATACCACTTGATCAGTCCGATTGAATTATACTTGCTCAATTCTTTGAGTCAGAGGGGGTAAAGTTGGTGCAGATCAAATGTCATATACCAGCCATCACATCGACCACTCCAGTTCACATACATCAACCACTGTTAATTTGAGGTTGATTCACTCGCACTGGAGTTGCGAGGTTCATACTATGGTAGCCTGTGAGATTTACAGGGGACCAGAACAAAGAAGTGCAAGCAGGTCTCCGATTTCGTCACGGATGCATTGATTATGTGTTCATCTTGCAACAAATAGTGAAGCATTCGCACTCATTTCCTAGCCTGCAGTAGTGGTATTTTTCAGTGTAACCACTATCCTTGATCTGGTTACTCGGTACTCTCTGTGGTGGCTGCGTCTATCCCAGAGGAATTTCTGTGTAACTGGAAAATTTAGTGAAATCGTTGTATGTTTGTTGATTAATACACAGTGTCTTTTTGAGTAGCTGTTTGCGGGCATTTGAAAGAGTGTTTGTCCACATCTGTACAAACAAACGCCTGATTGGCAACTTTCGCCAAGTAGTAATGTCCATGCGAACGACATTTCCCTATTTAGTTCTTTCCGGAGTTCTTGTAGAATTTGTCCACACTATTGAATAACATGACCAGTCTACATTCTGTGCAATTTGCACGTTCGAACTGTACTGGGGTTTTTACAAGATTGGATAGAAAATGACCCAATATTCTATTGCTGCATGCAGGCCGCTTAGGTGTATCTATCGTCCAACCCACTCAAATATCCTGTTCTCATTAACTTGCAATATTTCTGATAAATATGTCTACGCAAAACCTTTGTCATTTATGATGTCGTAAAGACATTCCTTGATTAAAGGAGGTTTTCATCGACGTATAATAGACGCGGCCCTTTCGTGTGAAAGAAGTATATGGACTCTCGGCGTTCGGTCATCATTGTGTCCCCCAGTCAGCCTGCGTCAAAATAGCTGACAACGTGAGCATCACAGCAGTCTCACAAGACGCATTTAGGAAATGGGCTGGTTAGCGACCGATAGCAATCCATACTACGTTGGTTGGAATGCACGTGTTTTCACTCCTTGTCTATTCCCGTCGGTTTGATTTATCTGACGCGACTGATGAGCGTAAACGAAATACAAACACACCGTTGAATATGTTTCCCCCTATTCTGATGAAGCGGTTAGAAAGTACTCAGTGTCTCATAGTGGAATTTTCCGATTTGCGGCCTACCGAGCCCAGAATTTTACTTAACCCTTTTGCCTGTGGTTGTGTTGAAACGAATATTCTGTGGTATCGTTTACAGTTATGTTCACTGTTGCTGGATAAACGAATGTATTTACGTGGCACCAGCAGAGCACGTCGCGAAAGACGAAAGTCTAAAGTCCACTGAAAAATTTATGAAAGACAGGCTTTAGCCCGGAAACAGCGATTACAGCTGATTAACCAGTAGAGCGGTTGAACAGTTGCTCTGTTTCCACCTCGCATTTTGGTTTGTACTTCCCTTTTATGCCCTCACAAAGTTGTTAATATGTTCCATAATTTATCTGTTTTCTGTTTCTGTAGATGGGTGACCCTGACAGTTCTGCTGAGTTGATTGTCTCGGGTACATCGACTAAGACTGCTCTGATGGTCTGCAGGAAGGATTTCCACACACAATTGGTTATCCCAAAATACTGTCCCCTATCACATACCTACCTCAGAAAGACGTGACTGAAAGTTGTCAAATTGTGTCACATTCTTCAGAATCCCAATAAATGAGGAGTTTGAAGACTAGCTTCAATGAGTAACACAGTGCACTACCTAACTACAAGAAAAGTTTTGTAGAAAACCGTGACTTAAAAACTTTTAGGTCACTGTACCTCGAACGTCAAATTAATATCCTCAATCGGCCGGCTTTGTTTGAAAGCGCGCCTCAAACGAACTAGGTTAATTACAGCCTACTCAGCAGAACTACTCCTGCAAACACCACAGATCTACCCCAGAAACAAAACGTGTTATTCAATATCTTTAACAGAACATACCTTTACCAAGTTATCTGGGCCGAGGGTATCGTTTAAAAATCGTTATGGTTATGTTGACGAACCTGAGTGGAACCTCTGTGTAGTGCCAAGATATCCTGGCATTCCTCAGATTATCCACATATCCATTCTTGTTTCCCTGTAACTCATTGACAGAAAGAATACACTTAGTGGGGGACTGGGTAACTTCGCCAAAGGCTCGAGAAGCGCTTCACTATCTCTGAAAACGATAACCAATTACTACCGTCTTCTGGTGTACCAGAGAAAGAAGTGCAATTCTGGTTCGGTGTTCTTAGAAGTCGCTGATCTGTTCTGCTAGCAAATATTTTAAGTAGACCAGATCAGACTGGTAATCCATCTAGTCGCGGATTTCTATAGTTTAACTTATACTTCTGGTCAACACTAAATAACTAATGTTAATCGGCTGACTGACCGTTTAAATAATCGGGAACGCTGACAGAGGTTTGATTTTGAGGTAATCTGAAGTTGACTTAAAAAATACTTGGAAGGACTTTTCTCTACTAGTTAGATTAAGTGTTATTATACCTTATGGAATTAGTGAGCACCATGATGGTTTTTGGTTTCAAAATGTGACACTGTAGAGCATTGTGGTTTCCGGGACGTGTGCAAATTCGTTTTTCCATTTCAGTCCGCAAGTAAACAAGGTGTGTATCTATCACCGATGAATCAGTCGATGGGCGAAACAGACTGAGGTGAAGACGGCCAAACGTAGTTAACTTCTGGAGACCGTGCCAGTGGATAACGTGGTGCGTTTAATTTTCAGTGGAAATGGAGGTGTTGTATAAGCCTTCAGACAGACATGAACCAATATTAACACAATTGAGCTACTGCGTAAGCGACAACCAGGCAGAAATGAATTGTTGGAAAAAAAACCACCCTTTGCCATTGATGGTCACCTATGATATCAAGACGAAGGGGAGGATTTGTACAGAAGAATGTTGCCTTGATAAGATTCAAAGACAATGACCTAACGTAACCCAGTCCGTTACTTAAGGTTAAAATATTGTTTGATAACGCGGCCATTAAGAACAGCAGCGCAGATCGACGGCTTTGCGTCGTTTTTATCATCGAAATTGAATACCGCAACTAGTGAAGTAGAACAATGCATAGAGAAATAAAGGCGGTTGTCCACTGAATACCCGTTTCCGAACGGTGCTGACATCAAGATGTCATGAACAACAAGAGGTTGATTCGTCAGTATCATCAATTCACACATTGATGTCAGTCTATTTAACAAAGCATTAATCCGGAATCTTAAAGGATCCTGTTATCAAGCATTAATAACTGGAGTTTTTATTTTAATGGCTAATATATGTGATGTTATGAGTGTGTTACTACATCTTACGGGTTTTATATATGGGCTTACGGACTGATTTGCTAACAACAATGGATCTCGCAATTATTGTCGGAGAACAGATCTGTTGAGTGTATCTTCATATGATGGATAGTGGTTTGGGTGTTCGGGAGAACCACCCTTGTGATCCTCAAAGACATTTGGATGTTTGTTGGCCTAAGCCACCTGACACAGCCCTGTCATTTTGTATTACCATGTGGTTCATATATCGTTCAGCTTTCAGTCAACAAATCAAATTACTTTGTAAGACAATTTTTAAAGGCCGTTACCTTTAGCCTTTGCAGCCTGTCTACACTGCCATATATCCTGTGGTGTTGCTTTGTTGATTGATACACGAACTGCTTGTGATGATATGCGTGTAGTTGCAACCTTGGTTTTGCAGACAAAGCAGACACACTGTCAAAGGTTGTGCATCCTGTTGTGTGTGAGATGTGGACAACATACCGATGTTTTAAGACCTGGCCCTAATGCTGATGTAGAATATGAATGTACTGTATGGGCTTGCTCTATGTCACAGGCAACGGCGATATACATTGATCTTCATTGAATCCTTAACATTTTGGTGTTTACTCCAATGTTCCAGGATGCCATAGCAAACAAACAACTCAGCCAATTCAAATGAAAAATGCAATGTAAAGTGAACAGTCTTGATATGGGCCTGCCAGCCAAATGGGAGGACATTGATCTGTCGTGACTTAACGGGCGCAGTATAAACGTATGTTTCGTACGTCGAATGACGAGGGTACAGCGCCTAGTTTGGTCAGAAAAGGTTCCTTCACCTCATAGTAGCTTCACACACAGGGATGCTTTCAACCCAAACAACTGTCATATTTTTTCCAACCTAATATATATCAGCTACCCAGCACTCCCAGTTGATCACAGATGTTAAATTCTGGTAAACATTACAGTTAACCGCCTTCGAAACACAAGTACTTAACTCGAATTTCTCTGTTGTTAAAGCCCGTCAATAGTGTAAAAAACGGCTGTTGCGATTGTCTGGGTGAGGTTCAACTTACATCAGCTAGCTTCCCCAATAATTACTCCAAAATAATGTTCGTTTTAAGGTCAAGTGTACGCCAGTGTTGTGAGGAGGAACGCTTAGACTATATTACTGGCAACCAGGCAGGCAGCAACAAGCATTTAAATGTTACAAAGGTCGTAAGAAAAAAACAACAGAAGAATCACTGCATTGCAGCCCAGAAGGAAGTGATGTTTTCCAAATACAAAACTTCCATAAGTAGGAGAGCTATTCCGGAGTTATTGTTATGTGAGAAAGAGTATTTGCTTTTGAGACGAGGCAAAGCATAAGCACCCTACCTCGATTTGTTGAATAAACAATCTGTGCGCCGAACATAGGCTGTTTTTAGCCAGCACTAGTTTTAGGCATCGTGCACGTCATTGCTATACTTGGCGCCCTCCCTCTCTGAGTCAGACCTGGTCTCAGATAGACCACATAGCTGTTAGTTATAGGTGGCGGGGTTCCAT
>QNGE01000167.1:172071-303459 GCA_008508345.1 Paragonimus westermani | reverse complement strand
CGCTGATGACGCCTTACTCTCACTTGCAGCTCGGTTGTGTTGTTTGCAGGGTGTAGGCACCTTGATGCTGAATGTTTGAATAGGGACGTAGTCATTTTCAGTAGTTAGGTTCCATCCCGTCCCCTTCTTTTTCCTTCGCTCTTTCTATATAGGGTTTGCTGTTTCTTCATGGTTGTGTGGCAGTTAAGCATTAGTGTTAACCACTGATGTATTGCTGTCTATGATGATGATGATGATGATTAGATGTGAAATAACTTAGTATGGCGGGCAGATCCATAATTTATATTCTACTGCCTAGGCATCGTTCTAAAAAATTGCCCTGCTTGCAAAGTTAGAAATGGATGAAACTGAGACGAAAGCTATCCCTGGTGCTGGTCGATATGGACTGTAGCGGATGTCTAATACTGTAGTTCAATAAGTCTTTTGGGGGGTTATGTCAAATTCAGATGCTAGTGGGAAGTTAAACTGAGATCATATAAACGAATGGGAAAGCTGCCTGTTCATTTTCAACGAAAATCTGTAAGAGATTCACATATTCTCTGTACAACGCCGTTCTTTAATAGACAGGGAAAAGCGAATCCAAACCGATATGCAGTGAGTGGACAGCTGAGACACCCTCCAACTCTTTATACCCAACATTTTATTGAAAAATTCCACACTACGGAATTTGAATGCGGAAGAATTTCGGACATCCAAGCGGATATGCAGATTTACTTAGCTGACAAGTGCGAAATCACAGATATGGTCATATCAGCATCTTACGATAACATGTATAGAGCAGGGTTACGATACCGTTTCACCCCAAGATTTCTTTGTCCAACATGTCACAATTCTTAGGCTGTAGTAAAGACGATGATTCATGACCAGTACGTGCAATGTCCGTTGACCGCATGCTTTTTCGCCGTGGCAGGCTGTAGTCAAGTTGCTAGCTTTTGGTTTCTACGTTATGCTTTACTTTAAAAAGTTGAAATTATACCAGCATTGAGCTTATGTAACTAACGATTTTTTTCAAATGTGTAAGTATACCTTACCCACCCAACACAGAGAGACATTTCTTAGTATATAGATGTGAACTGCAAATTTAGGATGTTCAAAAGTTTGTTCTTACGGTCGGCACTTATCTTGAGGAACAACCGTATTAGCCCAATTTGGGAACAGAAGCAACGCGGCGGAAGCAGAAGTTAACTGCATGATTATTTGTTCATAGAGATAAGATGTTTTCTCATTCAAGATTCACATTGAAACTGCCCTAATCCAATAATTAATTGCGCACAACATACCATGGTATTAGTGTTCCGATAGGGTCTCCGGCCAGACTAGCTATAAAAAAGGAAGTAATCTCACCATGGGCGAAATAAAACAAAGTCCTACTGATAACTGAACCAACGAATTCGAGATGGCTGCGACTACACTGTCATATGCAAACATTCAGCCATATTCTCTTGTGAATAATGCTCAGGCTACCTGATACTTCAGGTGAAGACAATATAAGTGTCCTTTTAACCCATGTGTATGGCTCCACAGCTTGGACGTTTCTGATAGTTACAATCACATACCGTACTAAACAAGGCTACCTCATGAGAGCGTGAACTTCGTTCCATTGCTGGCCGTAGCAAGAATAGGCGTTAGAGACGAGCTTCAACGATGTGGAAACCAGAGTATGGTGATCCTTTGCGTAAGACACGCAGTGGAAAGTCTGTGGGAAGGAAATACCTATGATTAATGCTAAATTTATACTGGTCAAAATTCCTTACTGTGTTCAGGCCACCAAGTTCAATGCTTTTTGTTATGTCAACTTGGTTAGGAGCCCGAGTCGTGGGGTCGACGAACGGATTTAACGGAACCGTTTCCGTTTCCACTTGAAGCAACTGCACAATCTAAACACTACTCACAGGCGAGTGTGGCTAAGCGTTTGCATATGGTTTTTTAATCATGCCTAACGTGAGGCCAGTGGCTCAGTAAACGCCACAGCTAGTTCATGGAAGCATGGTCGGGCTTCCAATCGTGGCTGGGTATACCTTGTTGACGTGAACGAAACTGACGTTAAACAGGATCTGTTAGTATCCTTCGCTTCGTTATATTCTGCTGAAGTTCACATTTCCAATAAACGTATACGCCGACACACGGACTGGACACTCGCTCAATTGTGCGGTTTTGTTACCGTAAGCCAGTCGCCCAGCTCCTGTGAAGAGGTAGTTGATACATGTCCGACTCTTCATTTTTCTTTGTTTAACTTGTTTGTACGATGGCGTTTGAACTTGCAGTAAGCAGTTAAAGTCCTTCATCTTTTCACATCGTATAAAAATGCACCTATATGTACTCCTGTGTTTGCACAACTTTCACGTCTGATTCATTGTCCGTCTATCTTACTTCCGACCTTCTAAATATATTTGTTTGCCATTGTGGCTGATACCCTGCCATTTGGGGGGTTATCTCCCACTGTCTACGGCAGATAATTTTTTATCTGCTCAAAATTTTATCTGCTGTCTGACCGGCCTTAGACAGTTGTGCTACACTCGAATCCGCTTACTTGCCTATTCAGCGCATGTCTTCGGGTTTGTGGGTAGAACCTCAAGCGATGCAACGTAGTGACGTATGTTTACGGAACCACCTGCAATACTCGGAATAAGGGACTTCGAATAACCCTAGAACTCGTGATTGAATTGAAACCTCCAACACAAGCAATAAGGAGATGACTTGGTACTTGGTAGCAGTAAGCAGTTTTTATTCATGAGATGCGAAGCCGAATTTGTGGATGTACAAGAATGTCAAAGAAATCACCGTCTGTCATTGGCTGATCGTATTAGCACATGCAAAATCACAAACGGTATGTCATCTGGTGCAATGCGGAACAAACAAACCGGCGAATACTGGAAGGCACAACATTGTGACCACCCGTTCAGTCCTGATGTTGTATGTTTAACGCGACATTTGGATTGTCATATCTTCTGTTGTGTCGGGGGTTTGGATTTGACCACACCACCTACGCTTGAGTCGCTGTGATCAGCTGCGCTAGACGTGGGTGTTTGCTTTCTTGATAAGTGTCAACAGCCTTTCGTGTTGCTTATCTTTTCACAGTTCATTTGTGATATGTTGAATCGTTATAATTTCAAATGGAATTGGCACAGTTCTGGACTTCGAACCGACCGCGGATAGAGATGTTAGTGAATTAAAAAACTCGGATACAAAAACACACCTCGCACATCTCAGCCTTACATTATTTCTGGCTAATAATCAAATTACATACATATACCTTGAAGCCGAATACTGAGACTTAGCGCTTCTGTCTCATGGAAATAGTTTGTATAGAGTGGACAGACGTAGTGGTAAGGTTAGAATTAAAATGATCCCGTTTGCGGGGACTTACCAGTTTCAGGTAATTGATGGGCGTGGAGTCTGTCTACATCAGACCACTGGAGTGTGCTCTATTCACGGCCGCAGTATACCATATGACAGACCGTACATAGGGGTGGTTAAGGGGAGTAGAGGAATGATTATTATTTCCAAGAGACCATCAGTATAGTTTTAAGCAAACAGACTGTTGCTATGAATGTAACCGAGGTGACCCTGTTGGTGAATGATTTGGTGAGTATGAAGTTTCGATGACGAGAAGCTTCGGGACTAAATTTCTGAATCATCTTCACGGTACCTCAACTCAACAATGCACTAACCGCATCATCGCATTTTTAGTGGGTCAAGGTTATTCACCACTGAACCCAGTGAAGACGGATAACGGTGATACAGTTGATGCTGCAGAAATTATTATTCTGAAAAAATTGACCATACCGAGCTTTTAATGCATTCAGTTGTTGAGTGCGAGCAAGTTTCAAGCAATCAGTGTAGGAATTAAAAAGGTGGTATATTTAAAGCTGATAAAAGGTGCAAAAATATTGATATCCAGAATACCGTTGTTCAGCTGAATACAATTTCCACCTGCAACACCTATAGAGCTGAGACGAATCACTCTTTGACTGTCCTAATCTGGCGGTTGGTCGTAGAGAATCGCGTATTTTGGCTGCAACAAATTAGTTAACACACGTATTTGAGTGCTACTTTCGTAATCGAATAAACTTTTCAGCTAGACAATTGAGAAAGAATCGATGAAGCAAATTCTCGTTTTGGAGCCAGCTAAATTACTGTGGGTTTGAGTTATTGCTGTTGGCAATGGTGGGGAGCTTTAGTGGGTTGATTTCGTTATCCAACAAATCTCAAGTGAACACTGAATTCCATGGGTGAGAGAACCCACTCTCATTTTCTTCTGTAATGATGGATTCGTACTGTTGTTAAGGCTAACTAAAACTGGCTGATTTAGCCCAGTTTATGAATTGGACCAGTTTGTTCGTACGTTTGCGTCCGCGAATTGCGGAAGCATGCAGTTCAGTTGTTGTGTGTCTTAGTATCTGTGTCACATTAAATACTTAGTATACCTCTTGGATATCTTAAAAATCTGTCAGAGTTAGTTGCCTGTGTCCTTCAAGATCTGCCCCCTCGCTACTCGACTGTGAATGTTTCTGAAAATCACACAGTAGGCCAGACGTTCACATTTCAGAGTACAAGTGACTAGATTATAAAGCTGACAATTATTCTAGTCCTGAGTACGTGTGGTGCTGAAACCAACTGCCTAAAGAAACAGCCCTCAGGCTATCCTGTAGCCTTTCTAGATGCTTAGTCCTTTCGCTTGTCGAATAAAAGTCACCGATGTGGTTAAGCCTTTTGAAAAAAGGTGGCTCGGAATTTGGAGAAAGAGCTAGATTCATACTTTATTTTATCTGGAAAGGAGAGATATTCGGTTTCAGTGCATGTGAAATGAGTGCGGTGATCACTGATCATGCTCAAATGATCTCCTGCTCAGGTTCAGTTGGAGACGAATCTCGCCATATCAGATTAGTGCATTTAGTACGAGTTAAGTAAAACATGGATACCACTGGAACCTCTAGTCTTTCCGGTCAAATCTTAGTAACGCAAAGTTCGTCCGAGCAGATAAGAGTTCACAACGGTATGAACAATTTGGCATGTGTTCTAAAATTTTTAAAATTAAAAGCAGGCGTATTATTTGCTCATTTAGAACCAGCTGTTGTTTAAATTATTGCTCCGTTCTTGTCCAACGTGTTAAGCGATCAGAATCTTGGGTTATGGTGAATGCAGAAGGAACGTGCTCATATGTACACGCTGACTGATTGGCTAGCCCAATTTATGGTGGTGTTGGAAAAATCGCAATATGCTGAGCGACAAGTCGAGCTGAACAGCGTCTGGTCAACACTTTATAGATCATTTCTACTTGAGAAAATGAGCAGCACGTCAGACCCGCCTCTGACGAGAAGTTTTACCTCCGTGGCCTCTGAACTTCAAACTATCTTCAGAAAACAGTGGCAAATCGGTAGCATGTTAGACTGTAGCGTCACACAACGTTCAGTGGTACAAGATTTTCTACCTCAGTAAACCTGTTTTTCATTATGCGACATCAAATTGTTGAACTCAGCACCCAAATGATCTCAGAAAACTATATTTTTGTTCAATAGTATGCCAAACAGAAATGACAGACTAGCTGTGATATGCTGGGTAAAAGTTGATACTGCATTATCAATTACCTTGAATTTATGGGACACACATTGAACTTCACTAATCGACCCACCTGCTAAAACATACAGGCACCAGATGTTGGCATTTTTCACTCATCGTGCAGAGAGCCAGTAAGTTCAGGAAAGTAGTTTGCAAAGACTTTATCTATTTCGCAAAACTCCATCCCTTTCATTAGGACGGTTCAGGGAAGTAATGTTGTGAGCCAAGACTTTCGACGCAAACGAAATTGGCTACTGACCAACCCGAAACGCGCGATATACGGTCCAGGATTGGTAGAACTGTTCATTTCTGATAGTCTCACGACAAACCTACGTCAATGAAAGTTCTTGGGTATACAAAACTATTACTCGAGCAATTGCTGATCTCAGCCGTGCTTTGTACCCACTAAGACAACTATTCCGGTGTTCAAGTTTGTTGATTTTCAACACATTCATCTCTCTACCGTCTTGTTCAAACTGCAGCAAAATCAATCACACTTTGTTCCTCATATTTGCGGGTGGGTAACGGAGGGATAGACAAATCAGTAGCGAAGTTTATGCCTTATAGGTAGGTGACTTCTATGAGGACGATGCTAATGTTTCGCATTGCTAATTAAACAGACTGGGCAACAACAACTCACCACAAACAATCTCTTTCATTTTGCCAGTAACATACTGGACGTAAGTCCTGGCACACCCGCGCTCCATGTTTGACGGCTACGTTAGGTTTAAACGCGCTGCTTCAACCGGATGGTTTTGAGGCTGATTTACCTCTGGCGGTCGTAAGGTTTCTTGGCAAGCCTCCGCACCTACATCACATTCAGTATGTTTATTTGCCGATCTATCCAGATACCACCGCTAGGTTTGTCCATGCGCAAGTTTCAGTCACGATTTCTTTGGCATAGTGTGACGGACTACCAAAACCAGTGGTGAGTATTAAGTATGTTTCCTCCATTATCCAACGCCTGCTCATTGAATGTGCGATTTTATCTTCGGGTCACAACCGAACTGAAGTGAGAGGGTTTCACGGGAGATTTCTCACTCTGTAATTACTCCGGGAGCTTAACTGGTCAGCAAGTTTTGTTGGGCCTTGTGACTTACGACGTTTTGTTTCATCACAACCCTGCATGTAACAAGTTCATATAAAGCAAGTCTGACGAGTGCCTAAACACATTCGATAAAATGTTCTCTTGTAGCGCTGACGTATTAAACATAGCGAAATGTTAGCGAGAAAAGCCCACCAATTCCGTTGACCAAGAAGCTTTAGTTTAACCGGCTGAAAATGTTGATTCATACGGTCATTTTGCTTTGAGAGATGATACCGTTGATGTACAAATGTGCTGCTGGTGTAGTCAGTATCCTTTCCACTTCAGTGTGTTCTACACATGAACACCTAGCAAATGTGATAACATTCAGCATAATCCAAACAACTCCGTCTCATATGTGTTCCCCTCAACTAAGCTGGTATTGAAAATAAGATACCTAATTCAGTAATACTCCCAGGTGCACCAGCATCTGAATAATCCACTTTAATTGACAACACGAAAAAACTTTGACATTTGCTCATTTAGAACTCTTAGACTATGTTTAATTCCCACAATACCTCCGAAATGATACCTAGAAAGCAAACATTATTATCTAAAGTTTCGAGAAACCAAATTACCGATACGGAACTTCTCACGCAATACGAAATTACGACGGAAAAACTGTTGTCTTTAAATGTGCAGTGCAACAAGCTTGACAAATGCACTTACTCGCATCTTCAGATAAATTTTCTGAAGTCTTGAGCAGCTACCATGTCGTTGGTGCATTCCTCGTCAAAACCGACGGACAATGTTTTCCGGTCATATTACTTGAGTACACAGGTAATTCAATTTTCAACAAAGCCGTGTTTGGGTGATTCAAGTCTGAAGTGAAAACCGTGCACCCTGGAAACTTTAGAAGCATTTGGTGAAACCACAACCTACAAAATCATAGACAATTTCTGTACGATCTACTCAGTGCCGCTAACATACATCAAACGGTAACGAAGATGAAAACCACAACAAATAACCACTAAATGTTTCCCTTCCTGAAGATTACTCATATGTAACTGTGACTGAGCGTTTGCATACGATAATTCTGTCTTGCCTAAGGTGAGGTTTGGCGATCTGATGAATTCGGTTCCCTCAGGAAGGTGCACCCAAAGCTCCAGTCCCGCTAATGGCAAGGATACGCATTGATGAAAACTCGTACAACCTGACTATAGGAAAGTTTACATGGCTTGGAATGATTTTCTAACTCCTCTGTCAGATGGCCAATATCAACACCTCTTTCGAGAAACTCACCACAAGTCTCTAATGTTCCTAAAAACTTCTTGGTAGTTTCTGTAACAACCTGAAATTCGCTTTCAATTAAACGGCCGAACAACCCGGTTTTCAGAAAAGTGGTAACTGGCTGAATAAGTTTTCTTCTCAGAATAACCAATCCTCAGCTGCCTCATTTACACCGTATATGTCAGCATGCAGTGCATGTTAAATAACCATTTCCGGTTTGTAATCAGGACGCCAACGTTTGCCTTATTGCCTTGCAGTGAAAGTGTTCGTGAAAGGGGCAAGTAGCTTGAACGAACTTGTTCCTCAAGACCAGTATGCTAAATACTATCAGCGATGTAAAGATTGCCATGAAACTCAAATTTGTTAGATTAGAATAACACGGTCACAAGTATACCAAGCTTGTCGTTCTCGCATATATGGGATTTCTTCTCTTTGAGGCATGTTTATGCGAAACAGCAGAATCTCTAATAATGTACATAAAGGCAACTGATTCAAAACTCACATTTTGAATCTTTTTTTCAGGATATGTGCACCGCACGACACTGAACAGCCTCTACACGATATACATATATTTGCTAATACCTTGCGAATTTTTGTTAGCAATCAAATAACGTACATCATCTAGGTAAGACATCCATCATCATGATTAAATATACTCGTCAAACTAAGCGAACATATTTCATTGTAAACCAATTTGATAACGAACGGTTAAAAGAGAAGTGGCCAGGTTTTCTTTGTATTGTGGGGCGAACTTGAAACTGTCTGTACAGCGCACGGATAAGTGAAGTGTAACCTTCGTACAGTAAAGTCATAGAGAAAAACTCTGTTTTGTTTTTTATGTTCATTTTAATTTCTTGATATCCCATCGTATGTGACGGTGTTCTGAAAAGGTGGGTTATAGCATTAGGTATGAAATAATCGGCAATCGCTCGTTAACTATGCCAACAGCAATCGAGTTTCCCACGAACGTAATACGCAGCAATAGACGGTTAATCGATGCATGAATGTGTACCTGTTGCAGCTGGGTTACGCTCACGTTAGCACAGTCTGTTAGCACCACCAATTAACCGATTCGTGGCATGCTCAGTGGATCTGCGTATCAATTATTTACAAAACTCACAGTGAACAGTTTGGCAATACCTGCATTTGTGACTACATTAAAAACATTTACATCACGTCAGTTCATTCTAATCATTCAAAGAAATTATCACGGTTAATTACAACATAATTTTGCGCCTCTTCTCTCTATCAGGCTCTGAGATATTGATTTGTGGAGGACAAAGAAGTGATTTAGCCGAATAGTCATCTGAAACTGACCTAAAAACAGGAACACAGTTCCATCAGAATGCATCCATTAGGAGCTGTGTTCACAAACTCTGGCTGTCTATCAATCTGTGGCTCAATTTGGATTCCAGTCCACGTGCCACTCACTTCGCATGCACCTCAGAAATTGGTTTTTGTAGCCTGCATACAGTATCGGAATGAAATCTGAGTTACGTAATGCGTTACAATGAAGAAGACTGACAGGACTATGGATTAAAGTAGTGAACAATAGGTAAATCAATTGACATTCCAACTAGTGTTGCAACATGTGGTTATCCATAGACAATGTATTGAACTGCGATGATATGATTTTTTATCGGAATCTGTGTAATGACCGATTGTTAACCCACTTTGAAAACTGAGAAAACTGAAAACGCCAAATGAAAGATCAGAGTGTGTGTTACAGACATTTATTAAGTGGTGCGTGGTTAACGTACGGTTGCTGAACTTGTCGAATCTAGGGCTATTTTTGCACAAAGAATTCTACACATACTCACACCTTTCATAGCCTATTGCTCGAAGCCGGGTTATTCACCAAGCATGCTAAACTGACCTGAGTTTCGATCTGGGATATAATTCGAAGCCAGCCTATTTCTTCATAGCATGCGAAATCAATGTTTTCCGTCTTAACAATTCAGTCTCCTTCTATAAAGTACGTCCGAAAGGAAATTAGCAAAATACCGGTTTGTAAGAGTACACTATTTCTTGAGAAATGCACCGTATTTCAACATTTTCGCAGGTTTGTGAGAAAAACATAGATATAAATGCTTCAAAGGAAGTCTGTTAACAACAAGATAATGTTAATGTTACAACTGAGGCGATCGGGATATAGGAGACAGTTCCTTGTGAACCGTAGATTTCTGTTCTCAGAACGAAAATCAGTAGCGTAACTGGGACGAAATAGCCTACAGCCTCAACCAGAAAGACAGCTCATGACATTCGGATAACATGATTACACTGCATGCTAACTTGGATTTACATAATACTCTAAAATAGATGGATGTTTGCACTTCGCCATATGAATCTTCACAAATAATCAGTGTGATTACGTGGCGACTGACTATTCTGTTATTCACAATACCCGACCATGTTTTAACGAACTAAAGAATTAACCATACCGCTTTTTGGAATCCGTATGTGACTCCAATGTTTGACCATTGTTTTCCTATGTAGCAACTGGTGACTCGTGCCCTCACATTTACTGTGCAACATAGCTTCATACCATCAGCAGTGTGACGCAACGCCAAGTTGAGGTGCGTATTCCAGATAACTGCCTCTACGTTACAGTTCATCCCACGTTCGGAAATTCACACTGAAGTCTCATTAAATAAAAGCGCCGTTAAGTCAAATTTATACGCGTTATCATCCATCAAATTCAAGAGTGAAGAAGTTAATCATGTAGTATGTCTGACTCCTGTTTCCAATCGCAGTTCGCTGACTCTGCCTCTAAATGAAGACATTCAAATTTTGTATCATATTTTCAACCTGCTTATCACTCATCATTGTCCTTGAAAATATTTCAGCCCACATTGTTTGTGTGAATATAACACTCTCTTTCTCATGATAGCACACTAATTACGAGCATTTTTCGTAGCAACGTTAAAGACAGCCTTCGAATTTGCACCTGTACGTACATTTTATCTCTCTGCCCTTCCGTACACTCAGCTCGCAAGTGGACAGCTGACTGTTTATCCTTCCGAAACATATTATCCCTTTGTGATTGACTAGCTTTTTTCGCGGTTTTCCACGAGGAAAATCCGCTTTTCCCGAGTCTTCAGTCTACAAGTCACCCCAGACAGTGATGAAAGACGTATCCATGCTGGCCTCAACATCTGCGAATAGTGCTGAACTTTTCTGAAGTGGTGGCAGTTTCGTAGTCCAAACACATTTTCCGGCGAGCATGGACAATAACACAATATCTTTCAGTTAACATTGTCATTTGACATGGGGGTTTCAGTCATCGACGTTTACTTAAGGGAGGACAACTACCGTTGAGTCGTGTAATCATCATGGTTCGTGAGAATACTTAGGAGTTTGAATGGGATAGGTCTCATATCCGAAGTAATGACCGCGTACATGATACCTGCCGTCTCTAGAAAGAAAGGGCTATAATTCAGTGTTATGCCTCAGTGTTAATTTCGATACGCAGGGTTGAGCATCCGGATGGGTGACCGACAAATGTTGTTATTATGCGTTAAATGCGAACGCTGTTTTTGCAAATTACGGAGTGCTATTATTTGTAACTTTAAGGTAGGATGTGAGTTCTCTAATACATATAGTTCATCGGAAGTGTTCTTCTTTGATCAGGCCTAGCTTCGAACTCCGCAACTTACGTATTTTGTGTCAAACAAGTCTGACATTATTTTGTCGACCCATCACTAGATCTGATTTCTGCTCCGAAGCATCAGAAGAACAGTTTACTGACTGTATAGCCGTATCAAAATTATGTGCAATATTTGTTTCTTCACTGGTGGCCCATTGTGACACTACTGGACGAAAACAATGGGCGAACGTTGGTAACGTTGATTAACTGTACCGACCACTAGAAAAACAAAAACGACTAACAGGTTGCTGATTGAAAAAAAATTTAAACTAAGGTAATGAATCGATTTGTACTTGTTATCTCTCTCACCTTTAGACCGTTAAGTTATATGATCGCCGCTGAATACCGCTCATTGTTCCACTAACAAATCCACCCAACTCAACATAAACCTATTGAATGTGGTGTGCTTTATATTAAGGACAGCATGCTAGTGCTTGTAATACAATGTGTAAAGTGGAAGAATGAGCGAGAATATTGCCATACGGAGTCACACGACCAAATGTGCGCCTAGCTACATAAGGAAGTGAGTGATTAAACAATCGATGGACATTCTTACGATGAACGATGATGACACATCAGTCCAAGCATGAGGTACCATTTTAGATGCTTCTGCAAATTTGTGGGAGTTGAGTTCTTTGGGTCTAGGTTTAGGTTGGCTGGACAAAAGTAACATAATCTGGGCGGCTAGTTCCCCGCCAGTGATCGCATATGTGACTCGTCGATACGGATTAGATGTCCATAACATTCCAATGTATACGCCTCTAAATTTCAGTGAGTGAATGATGGGTAAAGCACGAGGTGTTTTTAATTAGCTGTACACAAATGAAAGAGTTTGCTGATGAGTGTTTAGGAGTTTTCGAGGCTTCTACCTAAGCCGGGTACCGCAATCGTCAGATTCAGTATTCGAGCCAACCTGATTATTTCCGCGTCTCGATCGTTTGTGTCCCGCAAAACTGCTGCATAACTCTGCAGTCACGAGGCACTGCTTGAAACCTTTAGTCCTGGCGAAAAGATGCTTTACTCACGAGCTGTGACAAGAGCAAACTTAGAATCTGGCTTTTCGCCTTCATGCACATTAAACAAGTTCGTTTATATGTGATTGCTGCCATCAAGTCATAGTGGTCATTTTTCCAGTGTGTAACTGTTAATTTTGTCAAACGGTTCACAGCAGGTTGTACTCGCTTACTGCTGAAGGTGATACCCAAATGCAGTCACATTGCAAAATATCCTGTTTTTAACCAACATTCTCGGAACAAGAACAGAATAGCAGAAACCATCGACTTAACTGAGTAAGTTGAGGGCAATCACAATTTGGATGAGATGATTCAAACAAGCGACACGACTGCATTGAGCACACTGTTTCGGTTCAACGACGTACCGCCAAGAAAAACAATCAGTATATACAATAAACTAATCATAAGAGTCCATCAGGACATCATGAAGATATACAATGCGAGATGCAACTATTTCGCCTATTCTCATCATTCGGTTGCATAAAACCTCCGGTTATATAGGTTAAGCGCTTAACGTCAAAACAATGAAATGAACGAACTTCACATAGTTGCAATCAGGAAGGCGGAGCACATCCCTAAGTAGCTAGTGAGAATAATGTTCCAAGGCGGGTCAGCATACCAGCACCCGAACAGAAATCCGGCGTCTTCGATCGCAACAGGTCATGTGGTTGAGCCCGCCACTGCGTTCAGGGTCCTATTGCGCAATCTCGACCCTAGATTGTTGGCGTTCTCCGAGGCAATGTTGATCAAGCGTCACGCACCGGCCCTTTGTTGGCAAAAGGTACTGACGCAATCAATTTCGTTGCCGTGGCAGTGAATCCTGACTGCAACTATGTGAAGTTCGTTCATTTCATTGTTTTGACACTACGCGCTTACCTTATATATAACCGAATGTTTTATGTAACGGACTGATGAAAATGAACGAAATGCTTGCATCTCGCAATGTATGTCTTCTTGCTGTCCTGATGAACTGGATAAAGGGAACTCTGTTTCAAATTTCTCTAGTCAAGAGAGTCGATCCATCAGCAGTTTTCACTCGGTTGCTGATATTTGGCATCCACAATAAGAGAAAACGGACAAATAGCAGGTGGCCCGTTAGGACCTGTACTTCATAACTTGGTCTGATATATGGAGCGATAGTCAGTTCGCCTTAAGTGTACTACACCATATAGCTGCTATATGGAGTATAATTTGTTGCTCAATGACTGGAAGACAGTTTATTCACATTTTTCATCGCTATGTTCCACATACGACCCGATTTGAAACTGAGTAAGATAGATACCTTTTGTTCCATAATTTAAGATTTTTCTATCATAACCAGTCCGGGGCTACGTTACCCACAATACACGACGGTTGGCTAGTGTCGGTGATTTGGCTGTTTCGTTTCGACTCACCATGGGATGTTCGCAGAGCACTGCTAAGTAGACAGCTTAAAATATGTACTCCAACTAGGTTAGATTCAGTGCGCATTGATCTTAAAACATCTTGTAGGTAACTTCTAACATGATCTTTTTCTGAAGAACTACTGACACTCACGTGTTATGTGTGAGATGTTGAGAAGCGTCCCTAATTTGAAAGTTTCTCTGCAGTTGCACTTCAAAGGAGATGTTGTCGGTGGCGAATTTTCTAGAGGGCTATGGTTTACATTTTGGCTTGTTTGTTACCAAGTATCACCATCCGTCAGGCGCATCACAACCAAGATTCCAGCAAGCTCTGTTATCGGGGCACTGTAGCTTCCAGACCAAGTTAGTGAGCACAGGTCAGTTCATGTTTAAGTGCTCGTTCACCCACACAGGAAGAAGTACATTTTGAAATGGTATCAAAGCCTGGATGTCCGAAATGTCACGTGATCTACTTTGCTAAACAGAAACGAAGAGCTGGCTTGATTGAGGTCTACCACCGCGTGAACACCATGGGGGCAGTTCGGTTCATTCACGCAACTAGTACCAGTTGATTGTTCTAAGGCTCAAGGATTCTCATAATAAAAAACTATTAAACTCCCAGTAATAGATGTAAATTGACGGGTTCGGAAGTGCCCAGTAATATATATTCAGATTTGTATTATACACACTTAAGAACAAGAACAACGAATAATGGAGTCACACGTCCAACTACGATGTTATGCGAAATCTGGTCACTTGCATGGGTGATTCCAGCTTCATTTCGTGTGAGCTCAATCAGAAAACCTGTGTACCTGGGATAACCAGTCATGCGTTTCTGGTACAGGTCAACCATTCACGTCTTTTTTTTTAAATGAGTCAGTTTATGTCCACATAGTATCTTCGTTATGCCAGTCTGACTTTGCCCTGGATTATGCCCGAGGGACCGATTTTCAATACCCACGACCTTTGTTATTCGTTTAAAATGTGAGTTTGCCTGGGTGAGGTATGTTTTGTTACATTTGTAGTCGAACATGTTTTTCATAACTTCTGTCCACCCTAATAAGAGAATTTAGTCAAGCTATACATGGAACATTTTGCAAACAAACCGGGTAAATGATCTGTCTCTTGGAGATCTTGTGATTTGGTATAGTTCGTTATTTTTTTAAGCTAGCTGGTCCACGCCGATCAGCCACGTGTCCGATCGCGTTGATACCAAGCAGAGCACAGTTAAAAAATAAACTGCTTCTGGTCCCATGAACGTGGTTCGGTTAGCCTGATGTTGATAGTCTGAGTACTGCAGAGTGCTCTCATACAGACAGCTTTTGATAAGTCCCTTCACAAATGGTGCTTGAATTCAACTAAGTGAACAAGGACATCGGTACTGCTCTGACACATTTTGCTACTAAACCAGTCTATCTTGTAGATTTCGGCAAATTTTCTTATTACTGATGTATGGTGGTTAGCGACGATGTACAGTGTTTATGGTTTCATTTCGTGGTTAGGAAAACGTCATGCATTATATCCCTTTGAATAAAACAATGGCTTGCTGGGGTGAATCACCTAATGCTACCTGGTCAGTATACGATAGCGCCATCCAGGTATTACAATTTTTCCAGACAAGCCAGAGGGCACATATGGATCGATGAAAGGCAACCAACAGCGAAGTGTGGAATAGATGAAACCGGTAGATGAGAATACCAAGTGGGTAAGCCAAACCTCTTGAGTGGGAAATCTCAGTTTATGACTGCACTAGGGATTTACTCACCACTACACGGCCCTGAAGGTCATTTATCAAATGCTCATAGTGCACCGCACATAGGTCACTGAACAAGGTGTTACCGTTCAGGAGCAGTTCTATCAAACAGCCAGTGTTGGTATCAGCCGTAAATCATCTGAAACTGCTGTATGAGTTCTGGATTATTCTGAAACACTGTAGCGACCGATGTGAAAAATTGTCCCACAGTGTTTCACTTACATCACGTTAGTAAAATCGCCAGTATCAATAAACATAATGCAAACATTACTGACAGTGAGTAATTTGGTTTCTTACAGATTAGTTACGTGGACGTAATGTGTGCGTGTTAATCTTACACTACTTCGATCCTAAGATGACCGATCTTTATAGCTTATATTTTTCATTAAACACTACTAGGTTCTTGCGGTGTTCAGTCCTCTGCGTTTAATTACATCCCTTCAGTGGTTTTGGAGCTAACTAACTTTCGAGGCTGTAAAACTGTGAATTTGCACAACAGACTTTACGGAGCAAACTACTAATTATGTGCACTGTTTTTTAAAATGGTCATTGCAACCACTTTTAACGCGGGTTTCGCTCGTCACTTCCCGAGTTATGAAAAAAATTAGTTTAGACTGCGCAGTTAACTAGCTCAATTTGGAATGTAGCTCAACATAGCAGAGGTTGACAAGGATTTTCGTGTTCTGTTACCCTTGTCAATGATGCGGAACCAAGTGGATACAGGTGGTCGATGGACGCAGCTCAGTTTATGGAATTTTTATTTCAAGCTTCTGCAAAGAACTTCCTGGGTAGGGAATTCATAATTGCACTTATATGATCAACTTTGAAACCCAAGTTTTGCCGTTTTAAGGTAAAACTCAACAGTTTTCTCTTGTGACTAGTTTCTACTAGTAGCAGAGATATTTGGGACTTTCGTTCCAAGTACACTGCTGCTACTTTTGTTTGTGTTAAAAATCCCTAAATTTATCGACTACTCAGCTACTTAGCTATGACAAAATAAATATCTTTTGCACTGTTAATACCAGCATGCTTAATGGTCAACCGTAGTGGATTTTCAATAATTAATAAGGTTGAACTGGTTTCAGTGAGGTCTTCTTCAGCGCGCATAAATATAAACATATTTGTTTGGAGGCAACAAGCAAAGCAACACTATGCAGATATGGGCTCTTCTTACAAAGATCAGAAGTGCTCGCTGGGTATCTTTGAGCAAATTCTAGTAATCACCAAACCAAACGTAAAAGCGCCATCTTTGAAGAATGGACGCTGAGGTCTAACCTTAGAAGACTTACCATCTTTTTCAACCCACTGGTGTGGTCTTACTTTGAGTTGTCCACCTGTACTAGTTTATGGTGGCTTATGTTGTCTACTACTCCATATAGGCAAGTTAACGGGGTACAACAAACCGGTTTAGTCTGACTAGTTTCTTATCGTATTCACATAGTTTGCTTGGAATGGAGCAGAATTCTACGTTTGTCCAAATTTCGCATACGACCGAAAGTTTTCGTTTGAAGTCCTCCGCTAACCTCATTTTCAACATTGGATATACTCTTTGGTTATAGCTGTTTAAAGCTTCGGCGGACAGTTCTTCAGTGAGTAACGTTTATTTGAAATCCAAATGTGTTCAACTAGAAAAGTCCGACCTGAATCCGTTTTCAACGACCTCAGCATTTGGTGGATCCAGGCACGTCTTATCAAATACTCAGACAGTATACATTCAGCTCACATAATTGAGCTTTGGGAAAATTTCTAGTGGAATGAAAAAGGTTGTTGTAGCTCCTAATAAAATTACTGCATGATGCATGCTGGAAAGGGCGTGTAACATGCTTGAAAAATGGTGTCTGTTTTCCTGTAATTAGTCTAGCACATTCCCTTTTTTAAGTTTACACCCTTCGTGATCACTAAATACCTTAACTCTTGTGCATAAAAATTCTAATTCCCATGGACTGTGTCATTAACAGGCAATCAATTCAATCTGGACTACGCAATTAAAATAAATCCCCTTGGTTTGGATAATGTAATCGTGTGTCATAAGCAAGTCACAGAATGCTAACGTGCATTTGGCTCCCTATTTGTAGCTCTTCCTAACAATAACACAACCACAACTCGAGGAACATCATCCTACAGATGTGGTAAATCATTATGTTGTGTACTGGTATGGATATATTCCTAGAAATGTTCTCACGCAACCCGATCCAAAAGTCATGGTTATAACTCCATCAAAGGCCGGATCAACATTAGCGGAACAGTCACACTTCAACCTACGTCCGCTTACGAGGACTTTGCAATAATTCACTCGGATAAATTATTGATCAGCTGATTTATGGACTTAGCGTCAGTCACCCCAAACTGTTATTGTTCGAGCATTACTATCGTGGTGTGTTGTATGGCTTAGAAAGTACAGACCAAGTGAGTAAACTGCTATAGACAACAACAACTACGTAGCGGAATTTGCACATATGTTGTCCACTTTAATATATGAAGCGATTTTTACTTCTGCGTCAGTTTAAAACCTCAAAGCCTTTACCTATGCACCATGTTGCTTAGCCGTCTTACGGAAGTGTGAGGTTACTATTGAGCTTCTTAGTTTGCTGTGCAATGCTTTTTAAACACAATTAAAATCCCCCAGTCTTGAGGGTATCTTGCGAACTAGCCATTTCTCAAACTGATGTAGGATTCACTTGAAGTTTGGCTTCTCAGGCCCTGATGCCTATTTCGGACGCATGAGTTAGTTAATAATAGCAATTAAACATTATTTACACCAAAGCATTTCAGACAGTGTAACGATATCTAGTCAGCCGCGTTGGATACTTGGAATTGAAGATGTGAAAGAGTATGTAAGGCCAGTAGACAAATCAGACGAATTAGTTTAGCCCACGCACCAATTATGTGAACTGTAGAATGGATGGTAATTGATTTCACTGTTCTATCTGGAGGCAGTCAGCTGTTAGCACAGCCGTCTTTTTCGAAGGATACACGCTTCTCTGTGAATTAGTGAGCAGACTGTGAGTAGTTAGCTAGCTTGTACACAAGGTTAATTTGGGCTGTGCGAGAAGTGAAGGGAAGAGTCCAATCTGAATGGCATGCAACTTTCTAAATTACAGTAGATAAGACGATTGCTTAAGCAGTGTGTATTAGTACCATCCCTTCAACAGAAGTATGAGCCGCGAAGAGTCTTCCAGATTGAAAAGCGCTACACCAACCACAACCGAATAAACAGGATATTCGTAATTGGCTATAGTCACAACTTGCCGATGGGTGGACATGAGACTACGGCGCGTATTGGTCCGCAAACGGTTTTATCAGATGCCTATTTTACCACAGTCACCCATGCAAGCAGTATGAGTTTTCGGCCATAAAAGTACTCACCGGAAGCTTCAAGTTGTCTTCCATATCAACAAAAAACAGCTCGATTATTGCTTTGATGTGTGGTCAAATCCGCTGTTTGAAAAGCCGCATTAATCTTCCAAATCACACACCAAAGTCCACAAGGCGGTTAACCAACTTTATACGAAGCGGCCAGTAATAAAACACCTATTTCAACAATTTCAGCATATACTTGATGATTTTAAGGAATTTTGTATACGCCTGTTTGTAAACAATAACGGGTTGAACACGGTTGAAGCGCGACCAAAATGTGATGGCACGCATCGGTTGTAACTCTATTGTCCTACAATAAGTGAACTGTTGCGTTGATGCCGACATAAATGTGTGGTTTAGTTAATTAGATTCAAAGATAGAACCGAAGGTTTGCCTTGCCCCAGCAGAAACTTGACCGAAGGATTGCATTTTAGCAAAAGAATAACAGACTGTTTTAGTGGTAATGAAAACCATTTTCTTCGGGTAAGACAGAAAACTCATTGATTCGGATAGATGATGCAATTTCTTGCACTAACCTAGCCGTCGGCTTCATTACGTTTTTTGCAGGTTAAACTTTGGGACATTCTCATGGATAGCCTTACGTCCATACCATTTCAAACAGCTTTGTGAAAGTAGTCGACTGGTTTTCAGGTAAGTACATCAACGTTTATTTGACTAATTCATAGAAGGGGAAATATATCAACACACCAAATTCATATACTCTTTTGTAATACAATGAGCAAAGCAACTTTACTTCATCAGAATCGCCTGTATATGCCTAGCTGATACACGCCTATCCTCAAAGCTGTGTTTAGTGCAGAAGTATACTTATGACCCTTTGTGAAACAGTATGTTATCGAGTGAGTTTCGCTGACAGCCTAGTTTAACGGATACTGAAAGAATTTTTGACAACAGAAGAGAAAGTCAAGGCAACTAAGGATAACATAAATTGCTCGATCAATGAACTGTAAAAAATCGTTCTACCGTTAGAATTCCCTGCTCTGTCCACCAGTCTGTCGTTTGGTTCCGATCTTCGTCTTCCTGAGCTAACTTACCAATAATTGAGTGCGACACGAATAACCATCGGTGACTTGACCTAATACCGTGGCGGCTCATCTGTGACCTTGTTGATCCTGACCGGCACCCTGTGATTTTGTTAAATCAGACGATCCTGTTAAAGGATTGGGGTTTGTATATTGTAATTCTCTACACTGTGCCATAGCAATACTCAGGTCAAGCCTCGTTTTCAGTTCGGAGATCCAATTCTGGCCAGGCGTAGATCGTAGCGGCCAACACGTACAAATCACACAAACTTAACAGAAGACAAGAAACAAACTAATCGGTGATAAATATCCAATATTTGCAGTCACGCTACTGTTCAATTACACACGGACTGAAAAACTGTCAGGATAACTCGGACCAGAACAAGACTGTTCTACCAATCAAGAAATTCCGGGCAACAAAAACGTTGTACTCCTGTTGCCCCTGGGCTCGGTTTCAAGGGAAGGAGACAGTATGGTTGAACAGATAGCAGTTTAGATAATGCAGTTTGTTTGGCCATTGTTAGTGGGAACTGGAAAACTTTCTAACCCTTGATTCTTTTGACTTTTGCTGGCAATATCGAATTACGTTTGGATTGCAAGTACATCAGTTGAGCAAATAACTACAGACGCTTAGAATCACGTTTAAACAATTTCATTCGCCCAATGCGCTCATCAGGTGGTGAGTTTCAGTTTAACTTGCTTCAAGGAACGTGCCTAATAATGAGTAAGCTTAGTTCTGGGTTTCTTAATTGAGCGCAAATGAAAGCCTAACTATTCGGATTGAGTTTGTGTACATCAGCGATCCAGCCTGAAGTCACAAGACACCCGGCTGGGTTGGATCAAACGTGAATGCTTTGCTACTTAGGAGTGCAGGGTTCATACAAAGCATCTACAAGTTTGTCTTGTATTATTTTCATAAGTTTTTTTCAGTACGAAAATTCCGTACTACACAAAAGTGATCCCTGGATATATATGTCGCACATTCGTTGAGAGATACAACAGTGTATGCGCTGTCTATGATGAGGTCACTAAGCACCTTTTAGTTCTAAGAGACGGCGAAATAACTAATAAAGATGAAAGATAATAGCCTCCACAGTGCGTATGTACCTATGTTTAGTTTTGTTAGCGCTCATACAGCCCGAAAATGGATGTTTTCCTACTCCGTCGAAACAGGTCAACGTGAACAATGAGGGTAACGTGAGTGGGTAGCAGTAGGCCATGTAAAAATTCGAACTACAACTTTTCGTTCTCACTTACGGCAGTTCTAAAGTTTTTGTAGTTCTAAACCTTGTCATTATGCTTCAGGTATGCTGTACAGTTAAAAGTATAGAGAATATTAGAATAAATTCCTGATGTATGTATTCAACAAGCACAACTGAACTACAATTTTGAACGTACAATCCTAGTCGGTGCTGATAACATGCAGCATGCCGGATACCCGTGATCTTTTGCGGTCATTTCATAAGATTGTACTACTGTTCTATGTTAGACAGTTTCGTTCTTGAGTAATGAAGTGCGTATCTTCAGGTACTGAAGGGCTCCTCAGTGCCAAAATGACAATGGTTCAGAAGCGACTGTTGGACTAGTGTGCACGCACTATTGAGGATTTGCTACCAGGGTAAATGACAACGTATTGCTACACAGTATGCGGAGGAAAATCCGCCATGCAAATGAGGGTACGCGTTCGTGGTCTTATGTTTCACCATAACTTGTACGGAATACCATGAGATGAACAACTTCGAAGGCTAGGCATTTCTTGCGATCACAACCCTGTCCTATTGAAACGCGTGACTAATTCCGTCATTATTAACGTTGTAAAAAAACAACGCTAACACAACCTACATTACTGTCCGCCTGCCAAAGACCCGGTCGCTGTTCTCAAAGGTTCATCATCAACTAAGATATGTGGTTAGTAATTATTATCCACAGATCCACTGGACTTATCTCACTCTGTATAGCAAAAGTTTCGATAACTATCAAAATATATTCCCGCTGTATAGCAGCAGCCTTTGGTTATGTATCCTTTATCAATAGAACTTTTACGGACGTAAATAAAGTGGTGCCCATATCACGTGCTACGCGAAGTTATGAGTCAGCTACTGGGACCCGGATTCCAGTGAACAAAACGTACATACGGCACAATAACATCATATCCTAAAACACTGCGTGTTTTTCAGAAAGACGGGAGACATTTAGAAAGAAGGTACCTGGAAATGTCGAAATACCATGAATAGATCCTCAGAACCGTGCGACTTTGAAAGACTTTTGGTTTCAAGATTTTTGCGCGTTAACTACTGCCCAGTTACCGTCCTGTGCTAAAGACAGCTTGATCTACACTGTTGAAAACATTGTTGATCTAAGTACCGAACAAGTTGCGTGCAATTTTCAGACATCAAATCCTGCTGGAAAACTGATCAAACTAATGTCACACACGCAACTGAACTCACCAGTTCGCCGGTTAATGCTTCTCGCTATAGGAATTACTTCAGCATACGTAACCGGATCGGTTGGGTTTACTTACTTCATCCGTAAACGTACTGTGTTGCAACACACAACGACTCGACACTGTCAGACTGCAAGTTAGAAAGCTTTCGTAGCTGATCACAGCACTATACAATCCGTATCACTATCAACACAGTTGTTATCGATTTCGTACGATGATGCGGTATTCAGATAGGTGGATCTGTGGACTATATATATTGTGATTATCTTGGTTTGTAGTTGACTGTGTTTATACAAGAATATTTCAGTTTTCAGAGTTACTTTCTCTCACGCTCTGAGTACGGAGGATAAGAACGAACTTGCGCCTCATTTACGGCCAATCCTTTAGGCTGCCTTCTTCGGTGAACGTCCTCCTGAGAACAATTGAAAAAGATACTTAATCTGCGTATTGTGTACCGTAGACTGTGTTACGGATTTTAGCAGTAGTATTTATTTTCGTGTAATCCATTTTTGGAATGTTTTTGCACCGTAGTTTTTTGATTACTCACAACAAGGACATTAGCGAAAGAGTAAAGTTTCTATCAAGACAATTCTATACAGCACCTCGGACAACATGGTGTACGCGTGTGTGGCGTGTTTTTTGTCATGTGTAACTGTGAGGACAGCACGAAGTTCCTCAGGAATGTTTTTAATCATCCGCATCTGGTCTACGGTGGAATACTTTCAGCCAAAGGTGTAAAGTTCGTGACAAGCACCGCATTCCACCGATTAACTCTGCCCATCACTTAAACAATCACTTGTGGTAGCCGTGGAGGAGATATGCACGTTACTGAATGAACAAATTCTAAATATAATTAGCTCAATGTGTTGATTCTATCCCATGGAGGATAAAATAATCAAGACAAGCTGACTGACTGAACGGTTTGCTGCTTCCAGTCTGCTGTTTAGTGATTGAAGCACGAGTGTTCCAGTACACAGCAGGAATCATGGTTATGAAGAGATCGTCCAATGTAGAATAATGAAGAAGCATTAATCATTATAGATTTTCACAGTTATACAGTGACAAGTTGTTTGTCCGAGGGGTGATGGTGTTTTGGCTTTGGTCCACACACACATCCCTGTTACCAGCAAGTCATAAGCACGATTGATGTCACGAGAAAAAAATTTTGACGGTGTGTTAGTTCCGTATAATATGCAGCACTTTTTACAAAGATGACGATGATACCAAGGCTTATCTTAGGAGAAGGAGCAACATTCCAGCTAATTGCTGATGAGTTTTATAGAGAATCGTGTGTTGAAATATGTGTTCAGCCATCTGCACAGACGGATGATGATGTGTCATGTGGGGTTTTGTTTGCAGATATGGAATCCGACTGTTCAAAGTGTGGTTAACGACCATGCAGCTACCGTTTTGTAATATATTAAGCTATACTACTAGGATTGATCTCAGTCTGCCCACTAATAGTACGATTATTGCTAGCGTGGGTTAAATTATCTCTTTAAATGAAATAAATCATTGCTGCGAACAGATGTAAGAAGCTCCAGCCATCACGTTCACTACTAAAGAATATATGAAGAAGCTCCAGCGTCGGCATAACCAACATAATTGAGAAGTTGATGTTGCCTGAGACAAGTATTGAGTCAGAAAGCCCATTGCTGTGAATATTTAAGGACTGGAAGTGGAATTGACGGTTCCCAAGAAGAAACAGTCGATCTGTAAAGAATGGATCTAAAGGGTGATATTTAACCTCCCACTGCGACAATATGTTGCAGTGTCGATTTCCATAAAAATCCGCCACAGAGTGGAATTTTCCCGTTTCCTAACAATTCAGATTTAAGCAAGGAAGAACTTGATATTCACTGTGACTGACGTTCCGCTCCCTCTTTTAAGGAAAACTAGGAATGGACAAACGTTTACGAAACATCACTCATCGCTAACATTGGTGGAAGTTAGATACGAGGCTAAGCGCTTATCTAGGATAATGTTTGCCTTGGACAACCGGTGAAGTTTTGCAGAAAAACATCTCACAACGTGAATGCTCGATAAACAGTGGTTAAATGGATTGTGTGTGATGAACAAAAAATAAACTGGTCTGCCAAGGGGCAAGGATAAAAGGTCATGTTATTGAGGGATTCGTTTTGGCTAATTGTACTTTCATTCCATATCGTATTCTCGGATTGTTAGTTTCTCACTACCTTTGTGGTGGGATGGGCTCAACTAATCTTTCAATACCAAAAGCATACATGTAGGCCTTGACCCTAATGTGAGGTCAATGGCGCAGTGGTTAACACGGTTGCCTCATGATTGGAACGGCCGGAGTTCAAATCCCGACTATGGCAAGGATATGCACTGCTGACGAGCTCTAATGAGAGCGAAACTCGAGTCTAGTGCTTCTTTTCGAAAGAGGCTGGCTGGAAAATCTATCTGAATGCGAAGGCTGCGATCAAATGTGAGTGATGGTCAGTTTGAAAATAAACCAAATCCCCGATTGGGTATTCGACTACCTTGTTTTCCGTTTAAGGCACACTTTAGAAAAGTCTCCATTTCTCAGTACTTTTCCAAGTAGAGAAAACATGGGAAGCATTTCTCATAAGAAGAAACATCGTTGTTGTCTATCATACGCAGCCCATGAGAGAAAACTTAACAAACTTGATACTTTTTCAGGCATCTGATTTGACTGAAGGAGAATTACACTGAGATTCGAGCAAATGTACGTAATTCTCTATTGGTTACTTATGATGTTGTTCAGTGTAGATGACGTTTATTCGGTCCTTTGTAGTTTTTTCTCATAAAATATTTTTATTTCTGTTCTGTAAAGCATAATACTGATACCGAATTTTATATCGGAACTGTATACCTGATAAGGCCGGTTGTGTGGATCTCAAGTAATAAATTATTCATCGCCCACGCACAATTTGTCGTACAGATTAGCAGGCGGTCGTTCGGCTTAGTAAACAAAATTATCTAGTTGAGGACATGCACCTGGGGCATCCCTGATTTAGTTTGCCCAAAGTGACCATCATCTGTCACATTTAAATAAATAAAAAGCGCATTAAGGTCCGAAAGAAACGGATTTGCATGGTGGGTACTATTTAAAATTTTATGCTTACATCGAATTCAAAAAACGAAGTATTCCTTTGTGTTAAATTCTACCTTTCAACCTCAAGTTTAGTTCTATACTGTTGAAATAAAGCGGAGCTCAAATGGCACAATACCAGAATGCTCAGTTTGGGTTAACGAAGAGGAACATGACTGAATGTCAACTACTGAGGTATCGTATCACACACGACAGACGTTCCACGATCGAACGGCTTTGATTGTGTAATGACACCAGAAATGAACGGTTACTCTGTAAGTTTTCAGTAGAGAGTAGCTCAAAATCTTTCTCAAATCCACCAACCTATTAGTTTGTCAGTTCACTGGTGTGGAAATGTGGTAGGGTATTTTATTGAGTGCTGCGTAGTTAGTAGAAGCTTTGGGGTCAAACAATTCATAGACTAGGGGAGTTTAACGTCGTAATTCAGTCCCTTCTGATCGCTGTTTAGACCTTAATCACATATTTGGTACTATAAACAACATCAGATGGACATTAGTTATCTTTTGTGATCAACGTTGTCTACTCAGCAAGCTGAAGTGTAACAACTACACACACCTACTTCGCTTATGTTTCATTGTGAACTGATTGACTGGAACCCGTTCGCAAAACAGAGAAGGGTGGTGAAGCAACATACAATACCGGCACACGTGCCAGTATATTCACATGAAGAGCATGCCCATCTAGAACTCTGTAGTGGACGCCACAGTATTTTTAACTACCAGGCTCAAGCATTCCACGGATAGGTTGGGCCTGTTGTTATTCACGGAATCTTCTCCTGATTAACATCCACTGGAAACCACAAATCAGAGGTAGCTGACGACAGAGTGTACGTACTGAAAAGTATTGACTGTGAGATAAGAATACACAAACAACATGCATGGTGGGCTCAGGAGTTTGGCGCTCCTAATCATACCCGGGGTAATACGCTGATGTATCACATACACTACACATTAGTTCGCAAATATCAACCACAGAGTCTCCAAGGTTCCACTTACAACCAATGATACCTCATGTACACTTTATTACAATAAAGTATTTGCAACATTTTTTGAAGTAATATTTCGGGCTGTATTCGTGACGATCACCCGAGTATGAAATGATATACTATTGATGTCGTCCTTAATATATGATTGAGAAATAGTTGGACTGTCACAGTAGAGTACTTCATGACTTTCTGTATGCGTCAGTTTACACAGGTTTCTGAAAGTCTTTTAGTATGTACGAGCTATTGCCAAATATTGGGTTGCGCTGCGTTGAGTACCAACATGATAATTCCTTTTTAAGTGAGAAAATCTGTCGAATGATACAAAAACTCTGGAAGACAATTCTTGTTCACTGATAAATACAGTGAGCAAACAATGTAAGCGCTACTGGGTCGATTATAGCTAGGGCTTTAGTCCAAAAATCAAAACGCTGGATTTATCAATGCTGAAGCTTGAGCAACGTCCGCAAGGGTAACAGATACAAGGCATTTTGATGCCGAAATGTTTCTGCCTTGTAGAAAACCCTATATGGGAATACTCTCGATAAGAGTTCTGAATACAGAATGAATTAAATTGGTTAACTAGTAGGCCGGTTTATTACCTGATAGATTTATTGTTTGATAATAGGTAACTCACAGACTTACCTGCTTTTTTGCTATGGCTAGTTCAAGGTTTGATCGCTGTGTTAATGTCGGAAGATCAGTTTGAATTTTGTCATATTTTTAATTAATTGTACATTTATTACCTCTAGTATTTGCTTATCCTCCTCTAATAGTTCACTTATGTACCATTCTTTATTGATACAGTTTATGAAAATACCATCGTGTATACTCCCTGGTCAGGCCATCGTAGCATTCGATGTTATACATGGTCCATTTCAGTACATCAAGTGGTTCCCACGTGACGGGTTGTTTCGCGGGTTCATGTTGTTATTTAACTAACAAAACGGTCGACAAAAATTGAGTTGATTGCTGGCCGGAAAACTAGAAGAATGTTGTCAAAAACAGTTTTTTCACTTCAAACATGGAATATGTTCTATCGTTCGTTTTGTAACAAATCTAATTGGGATATTTAATGCTGGTTATTTCACTATATATATTTTCATGCAATTTTAGAAGGGGAGTAAAACCTCAAGGTTACGAACGACGTGACACCATCAGCTTCTCATCCGTTGACGAACAATGTGGTAAAATGCTGAGAAAGCTACAGTTATCTGCAGCTTTCAGACGGATATAAACATAGCGTACAAGTCAACTTTTCACTGAAAAGCCGGTTGGTCAGCTGGACTATTGTTTCTTTGATCAGCCGATATCTTACTGTCCGCCCTCTTAATCAACGTTTTAATAGTCAGACTGCAAAAATTCGCCAAGACGGTTTGACTACAGACAACTCCACAGTACAATGTACGCACAAAATACATTTGACACAAGATTATTCCCGTTCTTGAAGATTGACTCCGTAATGCGATTGGAGGGCGACTCACTATCTGCTGCGTCCGTGACAATATTTGGGTTGCTTGACGCAACACAGATAAACAGATACATTGCTAACCGTGCTAAAGATAGGACGATGTGAGCGTACACTGGTGCCCTTGATAACACAGAGAATAACAGGAACTACACGAACGGCCAATTAATCAAATTAGCCTCATTTCTGTAGTGTTAATTACGTCACTGTTTCACGCTGTTAGAATAAACCTTGGCATACACGGTTGTGGCTATCTGGAAACGAGTCTAATAGATTCTATCATTAAGGTATTGAGTCAAACTACTCATAACTACTTATAACTGCCTATAATATATCATCAGTCGTGCACACCCGCAAATCGTTGACCTTTAATCGAACTACATGTGGTGCCTGGACTCCATGTGACCTTCCATCCTAGTCATTAAACACCTTCCAATACATCAATTTTATTTGCCGGGACCATTCTCATCGCAAGGAAAGAAAGAAACTAAACTTGACTTTAAACGCTTCACGCCAGACACCAGGGTGATTAAGTTAGTTTATCATGAACAAATGATATGTCGCGTAATTGGTTATGGGATCCATCCAGGAACAATTTCCTATCTCTAGGTGAAATACGTACACCTCCGACCTGGATCAATGTGTATGAAGAGCTGACATTCACGTGTCATTCTCAAACAAATGGGGAAATTAGCTTGCCGATTTGGTATCAGTCACACAAATTTTTCGCACACACTCCAACCATATTACTTTAAGCGCCCTATCAGATGCAGCTGAATTGATAATTCTCACTTCGAATAACATTTCATCAATACTTGACCCGTGTGATCCGAGAAACAGTTCCTCTCCCATTCTTTACAAACCGATCGTAAGTGATGGCACAACCTAACAGACATGGCCATTTATAGTCCTCAAATAGAAAACTCTGCATTTGAACCATCAAAGAAAAATGTGGTTTCCGAAAGATTATTCAGAATACAACAACGTTCAGTTGCACGTGTGAAACGTCTTTAAATTAAACGGTAAACTGCCCAATGGTGTATTTTTATACCAATGTTTCCTAAAATTCTGATGGGAATTAATGGTTTTGAATTAGCCGGATATAAAACTGTTCATCAGCACAACGTTCGAACAAGCGCGCAAGCCATGTCAAATCAAGTCAGAAGCATTTAAGTTAAAAATGGCTAGGTCTATCTACAGTACTTCTTCCTTGTGATGAAGAGGAGAAAATCAACATTCTAGCTCGTGGTACGACCTTCGATGTATGAAGGTCTGAAAGCCCTAGAAACTTCTAAAATTACCTTTAAGATGAGAGTCGCCTTTCCGTTCTAGCTTGACTCTTAAGGTTATCTAGTAACTGCAACATCTGTACACATTGATTGCACCTGCGTTGTGCAGAACTGTGGCCAGCAAAGCATCAATCTGGGTTGCGCAGCAATTCACTACTGCATTGCATATTGCCAACTACCTTGCTGTCAGAAATGGGATATTAGGCGATGAAGATAAACCGAATTTTTTCATGCACTAGTTTGCATAAACTGAGGCAGTCGGGATGCATACCACTTTGGACAGCTAAAAGTTGGCCGTACCTCACAAACCTGTCGACGTTCAAGCTAAGTGGAATAGGATTTAAGATAGACAAACGAGGACTTAGGATAAACACTCGGTGACAGACACAGGTAGCTTAACGACACAAACTGTAATTCTAATGACCCAAAGATCGGTAACTGGAGGCGACGGGGCAAACGATAGCTTAATGACTGCGGTGGCGCAATTGGCCTTGATGACTGATAGCGTTGTGCATGAATTTGCTGCAAATATTAGCCGGGTCTTTGAAATCCTTAAAGAAACAGTCGTAAAAAATATCTTGTTATTTCCATTTACAACTAAAGCATGTGAGTATACGATGTAAAAATGACGGTGAATGATTACGTTTACGAACGAGCATCCCTCAATTATTTCCATTGATTTCCTGGCTCTCTGACTGAACTAGTGCTTGTTTTGTTCTTTCTGTTCAGATGGATGTATGGCGACGATTGTGGGTCGGTGAACCACAACGTATGTTTTGACCAAACTCAGACGATTCGTAAATGTTTGTCTACACCCCGGGAACGCAATTCGCGCTAGTCATACCCAACGAGAACCTGTCAGCTACATCGATATGGATGAACGTTCAGTAATATACAGTAAGGTTCACACGACTTATCGTCCAACGTCTACGCAAATGGTTGTAGTGTTCAGCATTATTGCATGCTGGAAACTTGTTTTTCTCAGGTCATTAGTCAAAAGCAAGTTAAACCTGAATTCAGAACTGCTTAGCTAAATTCATAATAACCGCTAGTCTACGATCAAGCTTTGATGTCAGCTGCTTTCCTTGGGATAGCAGGGGGTCGGTGAACAAAGTTGTAGATGGTAATTGATCCTCCCAGTGCTGTAATCCTAAAGATGAACCAAATTTCTAGCATTCTATTTGGTTAGAATGCAGTTGTGCTACAAGAATCTTCGAATTGGTTTCTAGGCTCTGCCGTCGGCTCTGTACTCGTTTTCTTTTGTGTTTGGTCAGTAAATTGTTACGAAAACCTCGTAATCTGATGTACTCACTTTCTGATCTTCTAGTTCCGACCCACTTCTTGTGTGACAATGAGAGACTGCGAATGATAGGATTACGACCATTCTTTCCGTGAAATTGCCGCCGTGCCACGAGATCAGAGCAGTTGAATGTCTTATTGCAGATTCAGTGTTTCAAAGCACACCAGATTTTTTACTGTCTGTTATTTGGTGTCTGCACACCCAGCGCGTTACTTTGTGTTCAGCTTGAATTGTGCAATATTCATTCCCTCCTTGCTCACGTTTTGCTCAGCCGGACCTTATGTTCGCACAATATATCGGCAACTATCAGTCGATGAGTAGTCGGGGATTTGGTTTATTTTCAAGTTGACCATCTCTCACATTTAATCGCAGTGTTCGCATTCAGATAGACTTTCCAGCCAGCCGGCCACTTTCGAAAAGAAGCACTAAGCTCTTCGCTNTCTATCTGAATGCGAACGCTGCGATCAAATGTGAGTGATGGTCAACTTGAAAACTAATAGTCGGTTCACTGGTGGTAAGACTGAATATAGTAGAAGCAGAATCTAGCAGTACTGTGATCAATGTTCCAAACGATTTGCTTCAGTTCATACAGTAAACCGGTCAAAGTGTAAAATGCAGTCATTAGGACGGATGAGGGTAGAATGTGAGTGCGTATCACAAAAAGTAAGCAGTATTACGAAGGATGATAAAACAAAAATACAATAGAACAATTTGTGTACACTGGACTGCTTTGAATAACTGACCGCCAACTTATCCGCGATTTTTGTACTGAAGACTGACTGACGTAAATAACGAAAGACAGATGCAAATGTTGATACATAGTTATGTCCAGCAGGTTCGCTCAACGTTGTTCACATCTTACGACATCACACTAAACTATACTTGGGCAGGATGGTCCATAATCCCAAACCTATATGGTTGTTGATCAGATTTTGGGGTGCGCCTTGAACCGATTTCAATACTTTGCGACCTCACTGGTTGAATGTGAACCCGATCAGATATGCTAGGGTTGCCGGTTCGGCGTAAATCTCGTAGGTGCGTTCAGTGATGATTTTAACAGTACTACAAGTAAGTAATTTATATCAGTCTGCTCTGTGTGCCTCCAGGCACACTGCATAGTATAACTGCACCACGCAGAACACCAGATACACAGTCATCCCCGGAATTATAATGAGTGATAACCAGCTACTTGCCCGAACGTGGAGCTTAGTGCTGGTCACCGTTGTTCTCAAGGACTTGTTCCGAACAATTGTCACTGTGTGATACATCAAATCTGTCCAGTCACACGAAGTTAATATCCCATGGTTCATAAGACGATGAGGTTAAACTAAACTTCAGTTGGGAAGTGGAAAACCAATAGCAATGTTACGCTTCTATTTGAATACCCGGTCCTAGCTATGGAGTCCCAGTGTCGTCGCGAAATCTTTATTAATGGTTCAGATAGTTGTAAGAATTAGGACGATGATGCTGGTAATGAAACGAATGATAACGACGGTGATCAAAATTAGTCACGACATCCTTTAAAGTTTAACTCCTTACATGTGTACCACGGGAGATCTAAACATGTATAGCTTACTGCATACTCATTAAAAAACTTCATATGAATCCACCTCATCGGTCGTAAAACGTTGCGGTTTCTGACGCAAAAGGAAATTTCCAAACTAAGTTGATGCAATGGATTTTAATTGCCACCTTGTTTTTCTCAATGACGGTAGAACTCCGTCTTGGAAAATCACAATTTCAGCGGTTATCCCTTAACTGTAGGTAACTACTAACATTAAAGTTTGTAAGCATGACACGTACTTCTAACGGTTGGCCATTCAACTGATTCATAGTTATACTAAGCACTCGCTTATATCCAGTTATGAGTGAAAACTAGTCCATTTGCAGCAATCAATATTGAGTTTTTGAAGATCAAAAATAGGCCAGCGAGGATGTTTGCGGATAAAAGATTGACGAGAAACTGACTTCTGGTGCATAATAAGGATACTGGTCAATACACGAAGAACACCACCCACAGTTGGTCGCAGCTGTTGCACTCATGTTAATCCTTTAATCAAACTTTCCGAAAAGTAACACCAAGCCTGAGTTCAGCTCTCCAGACGATCAGGCAATTTAGGCCTTACTCACAAATGATTGGAGGCAAGTTTTGTCCCGGTTATTTAAGTTTGCTTAATATTAAGTCAGTAATGCAACAGTCAACACGGCCACCTGAATGAGCTTCAACAGAGCTGAAATCTTTTCTCTGACAATTATATACACGACTGAGGGGCCGTAACTCGAGTCTGTGGTTTTTTAAAACGGATGTTAACTAAGATGCTTATGATAAAACGCACGTGTACCGACAAATGTGTGATACTTTATGTATATGAAAACTCCTCTGTTAGCTTTCAGACTTAATCAGTGTGGAATACGCTCAATGTAGACAAAACAACTGAAGGGAAGCACACAATATTGTTCCTGAAGAAGCTCCAGTTTCAGCTGGTAATCAAAACACATGAAGCCCTTATATTACACTAACATACCATAGTCGTATGTATTCAGAGATTTTTGGAATGACTGACAGGTGCACTTACGAATCATGACAAATCATATCTGATTGTCACTAATGAATTGATAGAATGACAAGCTATGTTGTGCGATTCCGACCAGTAATCAACACCTACCAAATGTGAACAAATAGAAGGTTAGTGTATTTCAGCACGTGATGACATTCACAGTAGTCCACCTAAAACAAACTGCATTTGATAGAACGGCCAAAACGTTATCCACTGGAGGATATGTTTTGTTTGCAGAAAGTCTGCTAACACATCAAAGATTAATAAACTTCATACGGAAAACCAATGAAACATTCATAAACTAACGATACATGAAATATGTGGTTTCTGGTTTTTTTATAGTTTACTCTTCTAATCTCCGTTTGCTTCTTCTGAATGTTTTTCACATTCAGAAGCTATTCGGGCAATGCTTCACAACAAACCTGTGAAGTTTGTGAATTCTTACGAAGTCTATTGGCATGGGTGTGACGATGTAGCCAGACGATGTTTCAATTGCTCTGTATTTTCCATTTTTCAACCATGCGTATTCACTGTCTCATGGTATGTTGAGAAGCACACAAACGTAGATCCATTTTTGCCCAAATTTTGTTTTACTTATTGGGCGTAAATGGCTGTTTGGTACACTCAACACAAATAAGCCTTGCAGTCAGCCACAGGAAATTACTAGCAAATGTATTTTTTTTGCGTGGAAGAATGCACACCGTCTAATCGCGCAAAATAGATTGTCTCTAACTTTGTTGAGGACACTTTTGTCATGTTGTAGATAAATATGGGTATAGCTGTTTAAAATCCCTGAGTAGTAATGGTTGGAGCTGCAGTAAGTGATAACTTTTGACGCTGAACAATATATTAATGAAGCAGACAGCAAAGTGGTGAGTGCTAAGATTATTCATGCAACAATTAAGATAATACGTAAATATGTGCAGTTACAGTCGTGTCACAACTGGCGTAATTCGAAATGGTCTCGCGAAAATGGAAAAAATAGCCAAGGTGGAAATTTTTAGTGCACGTAAAAGAGAACCCACTTCGGGTAAACGGTCACTCACAACAAGTGCGCGAGTGAATAAGATTTATCGGTACCAGTCAATGCTGCATGCTGATCGTTAGGCCTGTGCTATAAAGACTGCAACTCGGCGCTATAGCAAGTACTCACATCCTGAACCCGGATCTTCATACTGGCTTCTGGACAGGCGTTCACAATCTAATGTACTGAACACAAATATGCATGTTTTGTGTCAAAGCGTTTGTGGAAAAGAAGTCTGAGACGTCATCTGCCCCCAGCTGTCGATGGAACCACTCCTGTGGACCTCGGTATTGTTTATGTTGTTGGTTGTTTCTGAATGGTCAGTGAATGGGTAAACAGATGCTTGTTTCATCTGGTGCGAGGTTGGTGAATTCAAACTTGTTCTATTCCAGTATCCCGAACGTAATTTCATTTTGACAATCTAGTGCTCAGTAATTCTACCAGAACACGCTACAAATAACTGAGCACCGTGCAGGCAAAATAATCCAGTCTCTTAACGTGAGAACAGTTAACTAACCAGAATATTTTACTACTGAAACTGAATGTGGAAGCTGCTGCGGGTTCCCTTCAGAAAACTGAATATCTTCACAAAGTGTACCAATTAACAGATGACTATTGTTGAACCGGTATCCAAAAAGAGAGGATATTCACCTTAATTCAAAGGAATCCCAAACTCAACCATGATTAGCCGACCAATTTCGAGCATACCATGTTTCGTAGTTTTTCCGTGACGGTTTGGTTTTCTATCAGCTCATAAACACAGTATATGTTAAAAAATAATTCTCGATACATACAATTCGCCATGTTGGGCCACACATTAGTCTACAATGAAAAAATCGTAAGTGCTCAAGTCAAGACTGACTTAACTTGGTTTGAACGACACCATCGTTGTCGCTGGTCTACGTGGCTCCGTGAAGGCGGGTAAATCTCATCTGCTGTAATGTGTCTGTACGCATGCCGCAGTAGCGTTTTAATGAGGTTCGCGGAAACAATTTACCATTAACAAAAGGTGGCAGAACTATCTCAGGGTCTGTATACGGAAACATAACTACTGTCATCTCAGCTTTGTAATCCTGTGCAAAATCAGATGATGTGTGTTGTTCCTAGTAAATGGAGATGCTCCTAAATTCGCGAAAGACAATATTGTCTACATTCATTTGATTGCAGGTGCAAACTAGGATACGTATGAAGCATCTTGGAAAACCCAGTAACTTTGTGCTCTAGAGTAAATGCAATGTAAATTGTGCTAAACTGGCTACTGTGTTGGTACGATAAATTCGTTAACAGAGCAGTTTGGAACCATACGATTGTTAACCATTTCCTAGTCACGTTTCCAATCTGTGTTTCGAACTGGCTGCAAAACAGAAGTCGACATAAATTATATTAGCATTTGCGCCACCTACCTCCTGCTCTTCAGTTGTTTCACAAGTATTCACAAGTAGGTAGTTCTGGCAAAATAAATTGCCAAATAGAGACTATATGAAGCAAGAATAACTCAAAGGGGAGTCAGTAATTTGTGCTCGTGATCACTTTTATCTCCAGGTATGGAAGTGATAGAAAACAATTTACAAAACGATAACTCGCAGCTACTTCATTGTTGAGAATAAATTCATATGTATAGTAAACCTATAATTATTTTTTGTTTCTCAAATTACTCTTCTACACCCAGCGTCCATACTCGTGTAACATTAGGCATGAGTGAGTTTATTTTACGTTTGCAACCACAGAATGATTACTTTACGAACAATTTTTAGTAGCACAAACGAATCTTAGTTTTTGCAGAGTTGCTTAAACCTCCTATTTGTACAAATGTAAGTTGTCTTACAAGGTCACCTAGGATTTAGGAAAGTGATCAATGAATCGTTGATTTGACGTAGTTTCTTTTGGGAATGCTTAGTTAGCGAATAAAACAAACAACTGGACACGAAAATGTCCAGGGCTTTTGAATATATCATATCGTCAGGATTTCTTCTCAGTTCGCTCCACGGCGATATGATGTAGCCCGCCGAATAGGCAATTTGGTAATTGTCCATAATATTTTACGCACGGAGGTTCACCAAAAACGATATGTTTAGATACTGCATTTGAAACGACTGGGGTTGACAAAGGCATAAAGCACTGAAAATGAAGACCAGGTACAAGTTGCTGGAAAAAAGTGTACTAAATACCTGTACACTTGTAAACGGAGGATTTATAACCCAGGTCATGGGTATGGTGAAAACCAGCAAAGGCAAAACTCGAGTTAGGTGTTTTTCTTTCCCGAAGGATTCAGTTGTAAAACCTTTTCAACTGCGAAAGTTTTGCTTACCTGCGAACGATGTGGGTATATAAATATACGTATACACATATCTTACTTTAAACGTCGTGTAGTGGTCGTAAATAACTCATTGTTTGCCCTACCGGATTTGGGTGATTTTAGAAGCAAAGCTCAAAGTGCACACTAATATTTAACAGAGAACACTAACGAAATCTGAATCTGTAAACGAAACGCCAGGTCATCAGCTACATTTCATTTGGACGCACCGCTTGAAGCACTGTGTTACAGTGACATGCACAGTAAATACGAACATCAACCACTGTCGTGATAGCCGTCAGTAACGTTCGGTATGACAGCATGAATGACGGTGTACAGGTCTATGACGTCTTCGCTGAGGAAATATGCGACAGATTATGAATACTCCACATCTGCTAAAAGTTCGAGTGAAGGTGTTGGTCTCCGGAGGTTAGGATAACTGATCTGATAATCACAGAGTCGCAGTTGGTGTGGAACAAACTGTCTGTTAATCAGTGATTCCGTTTAGATGAATTTTCGCTTACCATTCACTGTTTGTAATTGTAAAATGAAGTATTATGTCCGGAACTATTCGTCCACACTCGCTGTTATATTATGTTCGTCAGTGTTATCATTTAAATAGACGAATGTATTCACGTTAGGAAACTAAAATGATATGAATATTTTGGTCACCATGTTTACGCTCAACGAAATGTGATATTTTTATCAAGGTGGTCCTGAGGTTGTTACATTAGGAATGATTACTAGGGTGATATCAACATCATGAAATATAACAAAACATTTTACTTAAAAAACTATAGTTCATACATTTCCAGACATTCACTTGCTTATACTCTGAAATCCCGGACAACCTTACCTTCAGAGCAAATGGTAGCTATGGCTACAATCTATCGCGCGAAAACGAAACCTGTTTTTATTCATTATTCCAATAGTTTTTTGTCCATCGATTTTGTATGATTTCGTTCTACGACACTTTGGATCATATACACCGAATGACCGGTGGTTAAATGATAGACGGATTTTGGCTTTGTGATTGAGTGCAAATTGCATCAGGTTGAAACATTCCTCCCTCACGCTTAAGACCACATATTATGCCAGTCACGTTGATACTATTAGTTTGGAAAAGGATGAGTTTGCAAGGTTGAGTTCATTACCAACGTTCACTTGAGCTGCAAAATGGTAAGCTACTTACGGAAGACTGAACAAAAGATGATCATTAGTTCTGAAAGTGATTGGGACTTATTGCCGGCAAGCTGTGCAGGGTTTTGGTTAATCAGGTGTGAATATCATTAACAGATGTAACAACTTTCATATTCGCATGCATTCTTCAGCTAAAGCTTTGGAAAAACGGTGCAGTCGTGTTCAGCTTCGCTCCAGTTTTAGCTAGCCAGTTGAGGCCGCTGAACTCTGACGACATTTTTATGAGGCAACCGCGTCGACCACTATGATGTTGAAAACATGCGTTCAACAGTTCAGTTGATGAAACTATGGATTTATTGATGCAGTGGTTAACATAGCTACCGTATGCAAGCAGGGCCTGAACTTAAAGTCGTGTCACGGTACGGATATGCATTATTAATGGGCTTTAACAGGGGCGAAACTGGAGTACAGTGCACATTTTCAAGTGGTTGGATACATGTTCCATTTAGAAGCAGAAGCTGCTTCCATTTGGGAATGGTGTTCATCTTATATTACCTAGCATTCATCTACAGTTAAAGGTGGCTGCATTCAGATGGTTATTCCTAGTTTGACTCCTAGTACACTGTATGAATAACTTATTTTCAGATCAATACACTTAGTTTACGTGCTAATTGCCAACTCGTATATTCGAATGGACATTTGCTGTCCGATTTTGTTCGCCAGTATGCTCGTTGGACGACTGTAGCTGTCTAGGAGGGTGGATCTGACAATGGATTAAACGTCAGCGGTAAATTGCAAATGAAAGTACAACCTCTTCGTCACTTGTTGGAAGTCAACACAATTCGCAGACTTGTTGTATGCCCCTCTTTTCGAAATGAACCGGTTAACACCAGCTGGAGATAAATTTATCCTCTTTCACAGGTTTGCAAGCTCTGAATCATTTGGTTACACGTGTTGACTTCGTCTGCTGAAAACGATGGAACAGTTTGATTTTAGGTTCGTCCGCGCAGTTATTGCTTCGTAACGGAATAACCTGTGTGTTCTTAATCAGCTCGTTCATCCATGTCTTACTGAAATATATTCCTTAGTGGAATACAAAATTCATTAACCAGAAAAATGTGATGCCTTTGTTCGGCTTCACAGTGACGGACACAAATTTCCGCATTCGCTGCTTACTGGTCAGGATGCATCAATTTTGTTAAGATATAGCTGACATATTTTGAAAACCTTCCACGCTTGAATATATCATTTGATAGGTAGGTATGCATTCTGACTAGTCACATTTCGAAACCTAACGTCAGACTCCAGTTTCCTCTCTATTACAGCTACTCAGTATGGTATACGCATAACGGACCCAAAACCGAACTACGGTTCAAGTTTTTACTAAACAGTCGTTTTGGCTGTTTCATCACGAACTCAACTAATATGGGAGGGAGTTTCACTGTTTAGCAACTATGTGCACTACAGGTGGACTCCGAGAGATTTGAATCTGCTCTACTGTTGTCTGTTGAAGAGCATCAACTCAAAGTTTCATATGCACAGGACAGTTTTAAGTAAGCGTAAGTGATGTTCAGGTTCTGTGTAAATGCACCTTTGAAACAAGCGTTCTCAAATGTTCTTGAAGTTGAATAAATTCAGTTAAACACTCAGGCACTACACTTTAAACTGCTGCAACTAGGCTTGTGTGTTGGATTTTATATAGAAATATATAAAAGGTTAGTTTGATTATGTTCACAATCCAGTTTACAATTACCACGCTATTACGACTTACTTTACTGCACAACACGTCAATATTAACAACAGGCAATCCTATGTAGAGTTACTTCGATTTTTTCTCTATCTAAGTAGGCCATTTCCGTCAGACATCTTCCAGTTGTAATTCATCTTCAAACACACCGAAAGTTTAAAAAAACGTCCGTTACCGCTTTGTTCATTCTTGTGCTCGGCACCATCATTTAAGTAGTTCATTTGTTTCTCGTCGCTCCCGCTGAATTCTTTGGGTAACTTCCCGTGTTCCAGCACGTAAATTATAGTGTTTCTCCTAAACGTGTTAAAACATGTATCAACATTTCTTATGATTCACTGTACTCTGGCTCAACTTAAATGAATACCTTATCCTTTAAATGCCCTCCCTAGTAAGTACTAAATTCTTTGCACATTAGTTGTTTTGTTTATATCAAACTCAATTGAGCCGCCAGATCAATGCTATGGCAACAGTGGTAGCCGGAATTGTACGAAAGCTCAAATTACGTCGGACCCATAGATGGTTTTGTAATTGTATAAGTTATGACACCATAAGTGATAAGTGCTTAGGGGTCGGAATTTGCAAGAAACGCGCTACTGGTTCCATGGTTTTTGTTACTCGCTGGTACAACTAACTGGAAAATCAGTTGATGTCGATAAACTCCAAATTCTTTGCGAAAGTATAAATGATGACTGACAAACGTGAAACCGCTTGTAAACTTCCCACAAATTTTGATCAATAAACATACAATACGTGTGCTACCCTACATTGAAAGCTTTCGTAATAGGGAATTTCGTAAGGTGTTCACACCATTTTCTCTCAAAAACTCAGCGACACAACATCAGTTTCATCCTGCACGAACTGCACTATTTATCGAAATGAGACAGTTTCTAATGGAGCTGTATGAAAAGAATACACCACATTAAAACCTCATTAATTGCTCCGCTTCTTTAGTGACGTCATTCTTGATTAGACGTTCACGGATCCATTAAAACCTATCAAGCCGTGCTTCCGTAACGCATTACATTGCTTTAGACGACAAACACAAAATACACATGCATGCACATCAACCGCTCCAACAGTATGAACACATAAACTTTTGTGAAACATAAAACTGTACCAAACAGATCCCGATCCCGAATTCACCTGAGTTGTGCAGGCCCGTCAGAAGGAATGTAGCACCCGTTAGCAGTCAACGCATGCTCAGAATAAACAGAAAATTTTCTTGTGCCAGTAACCACAACGTGGACAATCACCTCCGATCAGTATCCTCTCTACCTAACGTTCTGGCGATCTGTTGAGACATTACTGGAACGTGAGAAGTCCACCTGGTATCGCTTGGTCAACTAAGATAAATAGGTTGATGGAATTGCAGTTCAACAGAGATCATGGTGCACAACCCAGATGTTTCTGATATGGAGATGTGACGTATTTGCGGAATATTCATCACATCCAAGTGGTCTGGCCATTAGGCACAATTACTAAACACAACGGAAGTAATGTCCATCGCGTTTGAGGTGAAAATTTCATCTGGACACTTCATGTCAATCACTTGGGACAATGAACAGGACAATGACAAGGTTAGCAACGGCTTATAAAATCCATCGTCGCCTGCCATATTGCTTGATATGCTCCCACTAACGCTCACACACAAAATATCGCCGGCCAAAGAAGACGCCACTGATATTCGCGAATTTAACCGTGTTCATGGCCAGACCATTATCTGAAGTTTTAATCGAAGAAACCATCTGTGTGACATTCTATTAACTTAACTTTTTTTAGAAAAAGATACAGTCATGATCCCACTGTTTTGATGATGACTGATGTACTTTTATCTAATCATCCGTTTGTACTTGTTCTTCTTACCAGCCGCTGGTAATCTAGAATAACTGAATAAATAAATTTCAGTTTTTCCGACTGCTTGATCGTCAGACTAGTCACATGTGCGGTTTCAAGTTGAACAACACTCGCGTTTGACCATAGCTTTTGCATCCAAATAGTCCGTCAAGTTGACCTCGTTGGGAAGAAAACATCAGGCCGGAGTTTCTGTTTTGTTAGAACTTATCAAGGTCGGAATTAGACTCCGGTCACGTTTATTTGAGGCAATCGTGCTCACCACTGAGCCAATGATCTCACATTAGGCACGACCGAACTCTCATATCTGAGCTTTCGTTATTGGATACTTATCACCTGTGGCTGACGCTACGCATCTCGGATTGTGTGGCCTGAAGCGGAGGTCGTTCTCACTTGTCGTGTTTTTATTCCGGGCTGTTAGCCAAGTTATAGTTTGCTCAAGGATATAAACCAGAACGAACCTCAAGTGAAATGGAACTCAGGTTGCAAATACAGAATTATCGAATCACCGTATAATACACTGAAGGATCAACGGGGCCAAAAGCAGCATCACAAGGAGATGGTAATAATATGCCCATAGTCAATCGCAATAGACGTATGCCGAACAAAATTGCTGTTCATTTTTAATCCTGGTCACTTCTATAATGTGCCACGCCACTTGACTTTGCGATTAGTCAGCAGTGAAATTTAATGCAATGCGCCAGGTTCAGCCGAATCTTCAGGGCAAGGTACATTAGTACACATCATGTATACATATTTTTAGTGTCCCGTCACACTCTTTGGATCACAGTTCAATTGCCATTATTCCTATGTAATTAGACAAATGGATACGGTATCGTAGGCGGTGACTAGGCAGAGATTACGAATTTTGCTGATCTTAGCCGGAATCATGCTGCATTTTCTTAAGCGGTCATCAACACTGTCTGAATATAACTCAGTAGCCATACGCACATGAGAAAAAAGCCTCACTGATCCTGACTTCCGAATGATGCAGTTCAAGTTGCCAATTTCAGCAGATGGTATACGCACACCAGACAAGCCATTCGAATAGATACCGTCTCCATCTGTCTGTTATCCAAATAAAGTGAACGTACGTAAGAACCAACCCGACACAACGGAGTTGTATCACAGCACGACAGTTAACTCATGAATGAGCTTCAGTTGTAAACGCCATTACAGGTTTTATGAAAGAAAATTGTTCTTTTTATGGAATAAAACTATTCTCCAAAGAAGGCGGACTCACCCTGTGATAATGCACTGTATATCAACCCGAAAAGTTACACGGATTGTGAATACATAAGAGGGAACATGAATCATCCAGTTTCTCGCAGTGGACACACTTCTGTGTGTAGGCAACATGAGAACCACAGCTTCCATTTTAATTGTATGGAAAGTAATGCATAACGACAGGATCGTAAAAATGGTGAATATTAGCAGATGTTTAAAGCCATCTCTGCAGCCCGGGGAGTATTTGTTTAGATGAATGATAATCCAGGAAGATACCATGGCTTTGTATTCAGATTGTAATTTTCTTAGTTCGACTGAACCTGGTCTTTGAGACATGGAAACCATGGCATGATCATCTTAATCTGGCACAATCCCGTTTTCAGTAGATGAGACTATAGGAAACAGAAACGTTTGTAATCCCCATGGAGACGTTAACAGAAAATCTTTCGTTCTGAGAATCACAGAGACCATACACGCAGCAGTTACACACGCATTTTCCCGCAAACTACAGTGTGACAATAGGACAAATAAGTTTTTTGAACCTAAAAATTGGAAGCGATTTACAAGCAGTATCGTGAGAAACCAAAGAAAGGAAATGGTTCACCATTTGTACAAGTCGAAGACATATAACAGTGAATGTGGCGTGGTTTTCATGATATAGTCGGAAACCGACTCATCAACCGGATTACCGATGCACTTTGGTTTTGCCATAAAATTGTTGATGAGTGGTCGGGGATTTGGTTTATTTTCGAGTTGAACATCTCTCACATTTGATCGCAGCGTTCGCATTCAGATAGGCTTTCCAGCCAGCATCTTCCGAAGAGAAGCACTAGACTCGAGTTTCGCTTTCATTAGAACTAGTCAGTAGTACATATCCTTGTCACGACTGGGATTTGAACTCCGGCTATTCCAATCATGAGGCAACCGTGTTAACCATCATGAATGAAATGTCCGGAGTTCAAATCCCCACCGTGGCAAGGATATGCACTACTGACGAGCTCTAATAAGAGCAAAACTCGAGTCTATTGCTTCTTTTCGAAAGAGGCCGGCTGGCTGGAAAGTCTATCTGAATGCAAAGGCTGCGATCAAATGTGGGTGATGGTCAACTTGAAAATTTAGCAAAAAAGTCCTTAAAATTCTGTAGCTAGAAAAACGATTTAACGAAACAATATATTTCTCCTGGTTATCTTTCATCGTCAGATTGGTTTGCCTTTAAGCCGGCGATATCATGGACGTTTGTGATCGTTACAGACTTTGGAGAACTCTAGGAAATTAGACAGTCCAAAAGGTGTGCTGTTGGTATTCAGCTCATTGGGAGTCAAATCCAAAAAGCCTGCAGATCGCCATTCTTGGAAAAGTTCTTTCATTGCAAATGTGACCCTTAGAAACGAGAACGACTACCTCCCAGCAACTCAGGAAAACAACGTGGATTGTATCGACCAGGATTCCACAATATTCTATAGACGCTGCGCAACTAGTAGATTGTGCTATCCGCTAGATCACCTACGGCTCTTAAGTGGACGTTTGATATGTTCATGTCGAAGAAAAATTCGGAACACTAAGATAAGATGTGTGACAAGTAGGAAACAGTCAATTTAACGTAACTCCTGATTTCAGTCACCGTGCAGAGGTATCTTAAGGAAAAACTGCAATACTGTGCAGGCAGTCACTATAAGTAGTGTATGATCAATGAGGTTACCATTGAACACCTGTTGAACTGACATGCGCGGCTAATATAGTTCACTTTAAAACATTGATACCAGTGATATATTTTACATTCTTGTACATATTACGAAAGTTCAGTCAGGAGAAAACAGTGAGTCTGGTTGTCCAGTAAACTAGAATTACCAAACGACAAGTTTCTAAATAACCTCATGATATTGGGAGTCTCTTTTAAATGGAAAAGTGTAGTGTAATTATTGCGATATGTCTACGGAACGTGGCAAGTTTCGGCATAGTTGTTGCGTTGTACTGTACGGATACAACGTCAGAATCTTAAACGTCATTTTTCACAAGTTGGCATGGTTACACGCTTGTTTGTTTTGACAGGCAGTAAGTGGTGCAAATTAAGCCGGAATTATCAGTAATGTGGGTACAGCGAAATAGATGGGAAGTTGGAGAATAACAAAACAGATTGGCATTTGAAACGTACCATGGTCTCTTCCTGTTGACGCTCTCAAATGCATCAGATATTTTAGAGTGTGAATTTGAAAGGCAGTACTAAGCTTTCTTGGGGTTTTGGGTATGTAATACCAGCAATTAGACTAGCCCGCAGAACGTCCATTAAATGGTCACCAAAATCGCAGCATGGAACCTTCGACAAAAGCCGAAGAACAAATGAATGAATATTCCATTTAGCTGAACAATGTGGAAGAGGTGGCTAATGTTTTAGGACACTTCAGAAATCACATCCCTAAATCGGCTGGGAACAAATACTTACTCTACAAATTCACTATGGGAATTCTGTTAGGATGAACAGACAACCTTGTCAACCACACTGAGAAATTTAACATAGTTTTCTTCATATTGAAAACATTTTTTCACTTACACCAAGCCTACGTGGATTGGCTACAGCTCTCAATATCACAATCAAGAAACTTCGAAACCAGTGCTTCTAAATTAAAAGGATACTTGAGGATATAGTAAACGAGACGACAGGTGAGAGCATATCATTTCTAACACACATCAACAACAGCCAGATTCGGATTGAGAAAACAGAATTGCAGAAGCACCCACTGATTGTCACAGTTGTTGTCCAGGTCAGAAGATAATTTTCCGAATCGCACACTAACACTGTCCGCATAACAAAAACACACAGTGACGTCTACAAGAGTGTGGAAGGCTTAGGATGTATTCCTGTCCATGCTTATTCGATACCATGAGTTAAGAACGTTTCAGCAGGTAGACATACTTTCGGCAAAAGTTTTTAAGTTTCGTACCACACAAAACCTTGAACATTTTGTTGCTGCATGTCACTTTGAATGCTTATTAACCCTCTGATCAAATGGCTACAACTCTGTGGTGTGTTTCACTTACGGAAGTTTTTCTACGCCTGAAACTCAGCAGTCTACGACCCATTTTTTTTCCATCCACTGGTTGTCTCCTTATTTTTCGATATTCATGTAACATCGGTGGACAGCCAATCTGTTTATTTGGACTATATTGGGATGGTGCTGATGCATCAGCCGGACTTCCCTTAGACGTTTTTGATAGCCTCCTGATGGTTAATTCTTTTGTTTGAGACATTAATGCTTTTACCAGAAACCCTGCTTACTTTCACCATCGGAGTGACTGGTTTGTGTGAACTCTCCTAATACCTATACTGTGTATTTGTTGCCAAAATCAATGTGACATATAACAGTGGCAAGTAAACTGTCAAGTCGAAACTCACACTTCATCTGCCACAGAAATGGAATTAGAGTTCCGGAATTGTCCCATGGTTCACTGTTCTTCTCTGAGTATATTGGACTTAGTTTTCCCTCAAGATGATGATAATATCTGGGGCTTGCTTTAGCACCGTCGGACAGAATGCCAACAATTTGTACTACATGAAGTATCACCACCGATGGCAGCGAAGACGGTGTTGACTAGACTGTCATAGCAGATCACTGTATCCCTGAGCTTTTGTAAACACCTATTTGAGGGTGCTCTACGAAGACAGGCCTCTTCGTGTCCAAATTTTTCTCATTTTTTGCAAATTTGATTATAAAGCTAGCAAACTCCGAAAGGAGATATATCCTTCTGTATGGGCGAAATGTTGGCGGCGATGATGATAATTCTATTGTCCGGACGCTTCCAGCCTTATTTTTGACGTATGTCTTGAGAATTTTGTTCCCCGCTGCGCAAATTTTTAACGAACCCAATGTCTTTATCGATAGCATTGATTGTTAACACTCATCTGTCACAGTTATATTATCACATTTGATCTGTCCTCTAGCTGCGATAAGAGAATTTTACACGTATTCGCTTAGGATGTTAATTTAAGTCCATATGTAACAATTTGCGTTTGAAACTGATTACAAATGAGGTTTGACAGCTTGAATTTTTCATACGTGATTAAATGCAACGGGGAAAGCCTGAAAATCTCCACATTATTGTTTACTGGGTTATAAACGGCTGAGATGAATGCTAGGCAGTGAAGTGTGCTGACCGAAAATGCCGACTAAACACTGTGCAGTGTCTGGAGATGGGCATTCAAATGGGTTTATGACCTAATACAATTACAATATTGAGGGTTATTCTTCGAAGCAAGCTTGGAATAACGTGGTCAGATTTGGGTATTTTTAGTCATTTTTACTGCGTTCTCAATAAACACTTCTTCAAAGCGCCTGAATTAAGCTTCGCACCTGATCTGCCTGTTCGATTACCGGGTAAATTACATCGTATTCGGCTGGATCCCGCGAAAGCCTTGACTTTTTACATTTGGGTTTCATCCAATCAGACGGAAGATACCTACTGATCGAATGTGATCGAACTGCCAACGACTCTTAGTTCGAATAGTTGTAAAATGATGATTGCCCAGAAGCACATTGGTCATCTTCACGACAGTAGGAGCATTGTAGCAATAGTACACACCACATCAGTAATACATCTCATTTGCTCGAATTACTCATGAATATGAGAGAAACAATTCAATGCTTATGTGTCGGGTCAGACAACACAATCAAAATCGGATAATCGCACCTAAAACTCTGGTGTAACAAACTGGTAGACAGTATGCCCTCGGAATGAGTGATACGGACAGTGTTTCGTTTTCGAACCACCAAGATGAATTATCTGCACCTATTTCAGATATGACCTTTCAGGAATGTCTTTGAAAGTGCATGATTGCACACAGAAAACCCTGGACACGTTGTTCAGATAATGCATTCACGTTCAAGTCAGCGGGACCGAGCTAATTGTTCACTTCATTTACCCTTCAACACCGCTGGAAGCAAATTTACTCCGGACGTTTATGTCGGGGTGACTTTCGTTCAAACTTAAAGACAGTGATGAAGGCAACTTAGGTAATTGTTTCTAGATCAACATTAAATAGATGTTGATATGGGAATCATTCAGTACACGAGAGTTTATTGAAGCGGACGTTACTATGCAAACGGAATTTTGAGTACGTGTCAGTATGAATGAGGAATAACAATTTTCATTCAGAACTTTATTTGCAAACTTGTGCCAAACTGGATGAAGTCCGTAGACCAATGCAGATGATAAGTTTACTTGGTGGAAATGTGCTGGCTGTTTAATTCAAAATTTTCGGTAGTAGTAAGGTTTTACAAAGTGAGGTATCCTACCTGGTAAGTGAGTGATTTGTAGAACTAATTGACTGACTTGATACAACAGTCCATAAGGATTGAAGACGGTAAATTTCATGTATAGAGTTGTTGACGGTACTGTACGGAGAAGTTCTGCATACGGTGTCCTCTTTTACTGCAGTTTTCCGATACTGGGTTTTCGGGAGTCATGTTTAGAATTCTTCATGTTTATGGTTTTCACATTTGATCAAGTTTCACCAGCTCCATCTGTAATCGCTAGTTCTTTAAAATCGTGACAGCTACGACTGGTTACACATTTAATCACACAATACTCATAGTACAACTTACTTCTACACTTTTATTGCTGGTCTGATAAACCTTAGTGACTTCACGAAAGTTTCTCATGAATTCCGTAGCTGCATCCGAGCTCAGTGAGGACATAAGCGTCCTTGAGTGGGTTACAGCCTAATTTATTCTGTCTGGAAAACGTTTGGCATAAAAACAGCTTCCTGAGGAACTTGTCACAGTGTACATGCTAAACCTCATGCACAAAAACCCTCGCGTATGTACCCTTTGCATGTTAATCGGTACTCTTTGAAGACTACTCCGAATAAGCTGCTATTCTTCCGTTAGAAATCCCTCCACGGATTTTCACACGAAAAATCTGTGACCTGTTTGTTTTTGAGGCGTGATGGTCACTAACATGCACATTCATATTTACCCCTGTAGTACAAACTATTTAATGTNACCTTTCAGGAATGTCTTTGAAAGTGCATGATTGCACACAGAAAACCCTGGACACGTTGTTCAGATAATGCATTCACGTTCAAGTCAGCGGGACCGAGCTAATTGTTCACTTCATTTACCCTTCAACACCGCTGGAAGCAAATTTACTCCGGACGTTTATGTCGGGGTGACTTTCGTTCAAACTTAAAGACAGTGATGAAGGCAACTTAGGTAATTGTTTCTAGATCAACATTAAATAGATGTTGATATGGGAATCATTCAGTACACGAGAGTTTATTGAAGCGGACGTTACTATGCAAACGGAATTTTGAGTACGTGTCAGTATGAATGAGGAATAACAATTTTCATTCAGAACTTTATTTGCAAACTTGTGCCAAACTGGATGAAGTCCGTAGACCAATGCAGATGATAAGTTTACTTGGTGGAAATGTGCTGGCTGTTTAATTCAAAATTTTCGGTAGTAGTAAGGTTTTACAAAGTGAGGTATCCTACCTGGTAAGTGAGTGATTTGTAGAACTAATTGACTGACTTGATACAACAGTCCATAAGGATTGAAGACGGTAAATTTCATGTATAGAGTTGTTGACGGTACTGTACGGAGAAGTTCTGCATACGGTGTCCTCTTTTACTGCAGTTTTCCGATACTGGGTTTTCGGGAGTCATGTTTAGAATTCTTCATGTTTATGGTTTTCACATTTGATCAAGTTTCACCAGCTCCATCTGTAATCGCTAGTTCTTTAAAATCGTGACAGCTACGACTGGTTACACATTTAATCACACAATACTCATAGTACAACTTACTTCTACACTTTTATTGCTGGTCTGATAAACCTTAGTGACTTCACGAAAGTTTCTCATGAATTCCGTAGCTGCATCCGAGCTCAGTGAGGACATAAGCGTCCTTGAGTGGGTTACAGCCTAATTTATTCTGTCTGGAAAACGTTTGGCATAAAAACAGCTTCCTGAGGAACTTGTCACAGTGTACATGCTAAACCTCATGCACAAAAACCCTCGCGTATGTACCCTTTGCATGTTAATCGGTACTCTTTGAAGACTACTCCGAATAAGCTGCTATTCTTCCGTTAGAAATCCCTCCACGGATTTTCACACGAAAAATCTGTGACCTGTTTGTTTTTGAGGCGTGATGGTCACTAACATGCACATTCATATTTACCCCTGTAGTACAAACTATTTAATGTTAATATAAACCGTCCGATATTATCATCATCTCATAGGTCCGCCCTCAGAATGAACATGCTGGTGGTGCTCAGAGTGAAGGAGGCTGGACTCACATAGTCATAACTGTCGTCTTTTGCAACATACTTTGACTACAACACACTGCGGCAGGTGTTGGATTCATAAGCAGGCACGCTACACAAATTACGCGCTTAAAATATTCCACATATTTCAACGTATTTTACATTCCAAGCTGAAGACATTGCCTACCATAACACTAATGCTGAGAACCGAGAAGACGGATGACAGAGAAATCATTTATTTGGGGAAACCAATACACGACGTATGCGTCTCAACGGGACTACGAACTCAACGGGACTACGAACAGAAACACTCATTTGCACACCATACTTATCTGAAGATGCTCAAGTCGGCTTGGACACCATGTCTCAGTTCCGCCATGTGGCGGAACCAATTCCACGTGATGCTGCTCTCCAATGACTCTTCCCGCATTTCTCCCGTATTTCATTTCGATCCACGCTGCTACTGAATAGTGGTGTAAGTAATATGGTGCGACCGTCTATCCCCACTACACTGATATAAGTATTATAAATATGACTTGAAACAGATGTGAGTTTAGATTACTGAGGGCCAATGGTCTGTTCACCTTCTTTAGTGTATTGTCCGAAACGTTCGCTAATCCAGATGCAAAAATGATTGGCAAACCAATCTTGTAGAACTGTCTTCCCTACCGTTGACTTAAAGATGATCAGGCTATGCAGACAAAATGCGGAACCTACTAGAATGCGGTATGATAGAACATGTTAGAATGACCTCTACAGGAAATAATCTCCAAGTAAAATTGTGATAGTAGCCGCGTATATGCCATGTCACTGCAAAGCAAACTGATTGGCTTAGTAAAGGAGAAGTTCCACGGTTAGAAAAACTGATACTAAACATACCAGAGGTCTCCAAGAGACAGTGTGTTCGTATACACTACAGCGTGTGGTATGAGAACAAGGGATTTCGCACTGTCTTGTCGAAGAGGATGGTAGAAAGTATTTCGAAAATACAACAGACGGTCATCGCGAAATTAATGGATAAATGCTTTAAAACACAAATTTGCGCTTACAATAACTGCTCGCCTTACTTACATTTGGAGGAATACTTTAATCTTATCCGGTTTAAGACACTAGTGATTTTGGAAAGGGAATGCATCTCAGTCCGAGCACACTTAATGGAAATCCACCGACTTTCCGAGGATCAATTTCAGTCATTACAATCAATAAGCTGACTGTAGTAGATAGTTATGAAAAGCTAGGAAATCACACTAAAACCTAGAGCACACCATGTGTCCTCAATCGTTACTAATGGCAGAGAACTCCAACTTCCATTTGAAGGCTGCCTTGGTTTTTATGTTGCGTTGCTAATACTTTGTGGAATAAGGCGTTGAACAAATCGACTCAAACATATCCAAAAATCAAATGGACTGCTTACTAGTGTATCAAATACACGAAATGCAACGGTACAGACTACTACAATAATATCGGCAGCAACATCGAAATAAGCGTTGTTAAATTTGAAGTAGAGCACACAACGGCCTCTCGTCTGCAGTATGTACAGTCAATGTGGCAAAATACTTAAGTGAAACGGGAAAGTAAGTTCCACACACCATCTGCAGAATTACTATGCTTTTAGCAACCACTTAAGTCTGTAGGTAATGGTTATTTCGTCTGTGGGTTGTTTCATTCGAGACTTTTAAAGTATATTTCAACTTAATAATTTTCATTAAAATGTGGCCGGCTGTTGTGAAGACTGACTTGTGTTGTTTTAGTAGTGCGAGGTACAGTGTTAACTGGTGGAGTGAATACATAGTCTTGTCGTCCGGCTTACTTCTTTCTTGTAATATAGCCTTTCAAGGCAACTAGATTTTCCCCTTCCCCAACCGTATATAGATTCACTTGCTGAATAACATTTACCAAGCCCATCTTGTTTGCCTGTGTTTTGCCTAATCACTGTCTACAGCTCCTAATGACTCTTTCTAAATTGTTGTCTAAGTATTCTTTCGAAATCTCGAAAACCCTGTCAATGTCACACGATGCACCTCTGCGTCCGTCGATAACTGTTGACTAAAACCGTTGCTTGAAAGAACAGGTTTGTTGGAACATGATGTGTACTCAGGGTGAAACCTCCGGGACAACTAACAAGAGGTACCGTCGGATTGACCGTAGTCAGTGTCATCTACACTACAAGAACACGTCTTTATTAAGTAACGTCAGAGGGACAAAAACAGGAATTTCATGCTTACTAACAGCACTTACTCGATCTGTTGGACCAAAACAGATCGAATTACGTGATAAAAAAGAAGAGGCTGGGACATTGCCCACTTTTATCCAGTCTCGACCACTGTTTGGCCTGTTTGGGAATCCCTAGTACTGAGACTCAGAAGGCCGGTGAATCTAAGTTTCTATATTAACAGTTGAAATTTGGGTTGATTTCCTTGATCTACCAACCTCTTCTCACATCGTTGGTCGAAATCGGTTCACTCTTCTTATTGTTAGTTTGGAATTCATTTTGGCTGCCACCTGACGGATGAAGGGAGATATACTGAGAGCGTGTGCTTTCTTGCAATGCGCTTCCAGGTTTTGCAAACAAGGAGTCTTAGCGGATTTCAATGAAACCAGACAACATCCGTTGCATAAATACGTTAGATTGAAGCTTTCACGCTACTGGATCAAAGAACACCGAAATGTCGTTCGCTTTACTACGGACTGTAATGAGGTAATGGAGCGGTATGCTGCTGAGAAACGTATTTTATTGGGAAGAAATAATTGCGATGCATATTTGTATTCACATCGTAAGTCATACCTTACTGCTGGAGGCTAGTTGTCAAGACGCCTTTAGCGGATGATGACACCTTATTCCCTCTAGTCCTGTTTTATCTTAAAAAACTATTGTCTATCGTCAGAATCCATGGAATTTCCGACCAACAAAGATACCTATGGTAGGCTTGCATGTGGAACGAATTAGAAGGTTAATTTTGTAATAATCTCACCTTCAGTCACGAAAGCAAATCGACTTAAACAACAATTCAATATTTACCACCCAATGATCCACACTGGTATGCGTAGACTGACTGGTCAGGGTTTTATTTTTTAGTCTTGTTCTGATATCTAGATGTGGATTGCAGTATTTTGCGTAATTATTCTCAGCAGTTAGGAAATCTGCACGGCAAATACGTTTATCTCTTCCTTGCCTAAGTTACGTTGATACAAACCATCCAGTGCAACTTTTGCGGCGATTATGAAATACATAGGTGATATCTGGCACTGTACACCAAGTTTGCATTATCAACTTGGACAAGATCAAGAATCACATAGGATGCTTTGTTTGAAAACGGATAGCGATAGTTAGTCATTACAGAAAATAGCTTATTTTACTATGTCGCGCCAGCTCCTGAGTAATAAAAATGGACACATTGAAATCTGTTGGCTACCAGGGTTAGTTATAATATGAATCAGAATATATTTATATCAGTATGATAATTATTTGAAAAGTGGCATACTTAGGTTCTGCAACTCACTGAATACAGTACAGTTATAACGCACGGCAAACTGAAATGCTAGGTTGTGTTGCTCGTAAGTCTGGTAACAATCTCCAAGTTTGCCAAGCGGAAATTATTGCCAACCAACTTTCTAATTTGGAGTCACATTCCACTTGAAACATTTATTGTGTAGCTGTTCCTTAGTGCCGTTTGAAGAACGATACAAGCCTCTCACACTTTGTGTTCACTCTGTGAACTTTTGTGCAATCAATTCGTTGGAGACTGTACCATCGAAACCGAGGTTGGCATAATTGGTTTATGGAAAATTAGGAATCCAAAACCTCGTAATACTGAGGGATACGCGGGATATCTTGAGGAAGCCAGGCGACGATCAGTGGTGTTTGATTCTGATCAACACTATGATTAATAGTTTATTAAGCATTACTGTTTGTGTTGTGACCTGCATGGGCGAGGGCAACGAGAAATGGCTAGCGTACGAACATACACTCCACAAACACGTAGCACCAACAGTAACTATGCCGGAGAACCACTGCATACCACAGAGGACCTTGAACTCCAGCTAAGAGTGTATTCGTTCTCAAGCTGAAGATGACAGAGCAGACCGGCGAAAGCACATAGCGCGTAAGCATAAAACCATCAATCATATGCTGTTCTTCGAGTGTATCTTGAAAATTGAATCATTTCTTGGGGAAGATAGACCCCTCTTTCAGAAAGTCTGCCAGTAATTTGCCCATGGATTTATAGAAATAAAATAAGTTGAGACATCTGACCGAGAAATATGATCAATAATTAGCGTCCTGATTAACCGAATCTGTGAACTGTCAGAATCGTAATTATTGAGCCACCATTGTTTATGTTCATTCATCGCACATTTGAGGGGATAAACGAATTTCGATGGCCAGCGGTCCTTTTTTCAGTTAATATGGTTAGCAATCTTCATCGTTGGCTTGCTCGACATGTTTGCCGATTAAAACCAAAGTACAGCATTTCATTACGAGTGCCAAATTTCTACCTAAGAATTATCCTCCGAACAAAATCTTGACGAATTCATCCACACCTTTTGCGCCAATTCATTAGACAATCACTTCACGAGTGCACGTGTATACGCTTTGACATTTCTCGAGACGGTTCCACTAAGGTACGTTCTATCCTACTAATTACAGGTCACCGATTTCTTTGACACTGACTGCGCCAAGCTCTGATTCGTGCAACGCACAACCTTCCAAAAATTCCAAGTGACAACATTTGGACGGGCTATTTAGAACAGCATCATAAAGCAGGCGGTGATTTTTGAGTGTCGTCTGAATGACTTCTGTGCCAAGTCCTACGGTGAAAGAAGTGTCCCTGAAAATGTCAGTCGTCTTAGTTGATGTAGCGCCTTTCGTGCGTATTTTGCAGCAATATTGAGCTTACAGACCAGCCCCTCATCAGGTGATAGTTCTTACCCTTCGATCAATTTTCGACAGCTATCATGTTGTTTTAACTACTTGAAGAATTCACACATCACCCTGCTGTATGATGTAGAGCGCAGTTAAAAATAACAGTCGCATATTGTCCATGAGCAAGTAAGAGCGTTTTATTGTTGTATTTAACTTGATTGTTTTCTGGCATGTCTTGTCCATGTGTAATGTGTGCCAAATTGCACAGAGTGCGTATCGGATTGCTGGTAAGCAACCGTCCCACAGCCTTTCCAGCTAACTCCTTGATCGGTGCTGTTTATTGCCGCAAACGACGTTACTTGTACATCCGGTCCAATAAGTATTTAGCCTTGCTGATATTTTTTATCGTCGTGGTTTGCAAATGGCGTGTAGTACACTCATGTGCAATAGTTGTAGATTCCAGACCTATGGACAAACCAAATCGGATGTACAAATTGGCCCATTTTTGTCATTTCCTCACAATTCTCACAGCCGTATTCTGAAAAATCCGTAACAATCTTTCAGGGAGTCATGAGAAGTTCTCCTCGTTTATCTCCGAAAAAAGAGACGAAAAACAACACATGGACAATTTTTGGATGCGAAGCATTATCCTATGCCTCATGCCTATGTGCTGTACGATCCACTGTAAGGTATCTATGAAAAACAGTTCAACAGACTCTCACCATAGCCCTGTGTAATGTCCCGGACATCGAGCTTTCATGCTGTCAGTTAGTGAACCTCATGAAACAATATGCAGGCCTTTCTTCTCAGTGAAGTATCCCTACATTTGTAGTCAATTTCCGTTAGCAATCGTATTGGCTATCGATGTCCATCAATTAAAAATCCCTCTGTAAGTCTCTACCCCACGAAATATTACGTCCATTCTCACACTTTCATTGACTTCTGGTGCCCAAACTGAAAATAGGCCCTAGGGCATATTAACTGCAACTGATTGGTCAACATTACCGAGATTTGTGAAAATATTTATTGGGCGTGGCATGTGAATTAAAATTAGTAAACCCGGTAGCTAACTAGGCTTGAGTGGCCATTCCTCTGGGTCATCTGATGAATTACATATGATACTGTGGGTGTTCTTATTGTGTCATCGACACGGATCTAGCGGAAGCCCAGCGAAAACTCCTTTGGTCTCTTCTATGTGCACTTTAGTGGATCTTGTTTCCAGCTTCAAATTTATAACGCTATCGGCGCAAACGTCCGCATTACACGTCTTCAATAGTAGTACTGTAAACTTTCAACAATAAGGAGTAGATTTTGCAACTTATTCTCGTAATCCTGCTTAAAAATCCTGCCAGTAGCCTGGTCAGCTACTTCAAAGTCACTGATGACCCAAGCAAGTGTGCGTCATTTGGGACTGTCGAACACATAACTTCAGTATAGACACAAAAGGCGCACTAACGCATCCAACAAAACTTCACGTGTCATCTAACAAGCAAGGATGACCCCCCAATTCCATAAAGTTCACCAACCACTTTGACCTCGTATAATTTCCGTACAATTTCCACATAACACAAGAAAAAGGTTTACCGGAATCAGGTTGATATGCGCTCAACAAACCACTTTTTTATGCTAGCTGACAGAGGATGTATATCCACTTACAGTTGCGTTGCTTGGCTTCACTAGCCACAAACACACACAACCTAGCGTTTCAGTTCGACTATTACCATGCTGACATACACGTCGGATTTTTCGCCGAGACCACGATTTACAAGGTTATTGGCTGAACAGCCCAATCAAACTAAGCTTGATCTAAAATAACCATAATCAGACGGTTGCACTTCGAATTAGTCGACCGAGAGAAACAGATCCGGCTTGCATTCAGTGAAATGAAAGCAACACATATTACACAAAAAGAGGCATTTGTGCTCACAACCTGTGCACAAACTGTAGACTACTGCACTTGTTGAACGAAACGCTTGGTGCCATTAACTCATCCCATTTCTTCAGACATGTGTATTAGGATCGTAATAGTCGAATTGAAACTCTAGTTTTCATATGCTGCAATCATTTTGGGAAATTCAAACCTAAACAATTACCATGTTACTTGACAACTTGTCCGTCTGGTAATCCACGCAAAGAAAGTGCAAGTGCACCTGCTATAAGGGATTGGTGGATATTACTTTAAAGTATATATCAAGAAGATGACCATTTCTCCTTGAGAGCACGCAAAAATAACTGCGTATTACGTGTGGGTAAGAACTAAGTCCACAGATTTTCAGTTTGCCCCCACTAAGCGGAATTAGATGTAGCACACTTCATCGTACACATCATGAAGTACCATTCGACGCTCCTTTTTGGGAGTAAGATGTGGTGACGCATCTCCATAGTAAAAATATACATGATGTCGCAGTTCACACAGCAACACATGCCTCAGTCTCTGCGGGAAACGCGTTAGTTTTCAGTCCTCTACCGGCTATCAAATTTCCTCCATTTATGATCACAGATCTCAAGTATCTGTGGTTTGTCGTGAACATTACTGTACTAGCACGCGCCGATTATGAAAATGTAGTGTTATTTTACCCACTTACACTAATGGATACATGTTGGTTTCCAATCCTTCATTGACTTTTTAATACTGAACGTTTATCAACAGGCAGGTACTGCATTGGTTGTATGTGTTGGTGGCTAGAACACTGAGCTGGTGATGCTAAGCAACGCGACTATAAATGGATGTACACACTGTGCCAGTTAGCACGCAAACAGTGGTTTGTTAATTTTGGGTTAATTCAATGCAGTTGTGTCACTTTTCTTGTTTATACCGTTTGCACAAAGTTTTCATTGCCGATTTATGTGAAATTTATGGTTCCTGCTTTCTGATCCGTGTGTTTGATTCTGGAACGGTCGGTATCTCCACAGGCATGCGATACCTTATCGTTATCAACTGTTCCATCTACTTCACATTTATGCGGGCGATGTTTGAGGTTTTTTGTTCTGTGTGTATACACGCGCATTCGCTTACACGTGGTTTCCTGACCCAGTTTAGCAGGCGGCATTGGGTGGGTGGCTAATCAACCAACTTATGGGTGAAATAGAAGAAACTACCAAAGTGCACTCTCTACCATGCTCGATAAACCCTGTATTAAATTCAACCTGTGACGTCCCATTTGCCTGAAACCAATATGACGCATTGGTTTCCGCACATCGTTGATCAGGGAGATAGTAAGTTGGATTAGATACTTTAGGCATGAATTGATTAAACTCCGTGTTCACCCTCATTCTGAACATAATGATTCGTGCCAAAGTCGATGGGTTAGTCAATGTGGGTGGCCTCTCTTCTGTAAGGAATATCGCTCCTCTAATCTAGAAGAGGTGGGGTGTCACTAAGACCAGCCGTTTTACACACGGTCGGTTTCGTTCATTCTAGCCCCTGTATGGGTTGTGCTTGTGTAGTGTTGCCACAAGCTCTACAGCGAACATAGATTGCTGTAAAACCGGTGGGGTGGAATGGATTTTTCACTCAGTGAATCACGGGGTTTAAACTCGCGTAAATAACAAGGACAAAATATGGCAGTTGGTTTTAATCACTAATATGAGCAGGACAGCCTTTGTTGACCTTCTCCCTGTCCCAGCAAACCATACACCAATTCATAGTGTATTATCAAATAAACACTCGATTTCCGTGAATTTGTTTAGTTTGACTACACTTTTCATATCCTAATGATAACAGAGCCGTATATTAGAGGCATGTAAGCCTGTCCATGGAGCGCGAGTTGGGTGACCTTGGAGGATGTTCATTCTGCAGTCGTTTTCTGATCTGTGATTGGACGGAACGCAAATCTTTATTCTTCCAGAACGCATGCATGAACAGCCAGATATACTGCGTCAGTTTTCTTGGAGCATGAGGAATAAGCGGCTTGTGAACCTTTCTTTTGTCAGACACAGCAAGTCGAATTTGACAGACACCCCGTTTGCATTCGAACTGCGTCAGTGGATACCACAATGAGTGGGGATCATAATCCTGAGAATCATCTTTCGTTCGCTGTCAAAGGTAAACTAGGACAAGCACATCATGGCAATCACCCTTCGATGACATATAGAAGGTGAACGTGAAATAAATCTTACTCCACCTTATCCAGTTATACAAACCATGATTTACGGGCCATGTCGAATCACATACGTTCTGAGACAGTATAGTGCGTTATGGTTTCTGTAAGTACAAGCCGAGTGGGGTTAAAATAAGAGATTTTACGATGGTCTGCTTTTTAAACTCCTCAGTGGAGGAAATGTGTAAGTCGGCAAACCCTAATATGATCAACAAATTATGCGGCTCTATCTCAACAAGAAACTTCTACAAATTTGAACGTGCACACTTCGTGTCAAATTTATAAACCAAAGTTGTGCAGAAACGTCCGAGGTCGACTGAGAGAAGTGTGATTGAAATTGAATACCATATACGTAGTAAGAGCGTGCAGTAATAATAGTCAACCTTTGCAGAAAAGAGTGCATCTGGCTTGTGATAGAAGACTGACGGTATCATTTCGTTAAGTAAGACATATCATGGATGCTATGAATATACAAACTCGGGGTGTAGTGCTCCTTATTTCCAACTAGTCACCTGGATGACTTTCAAACTGAATATCACGCACAAATATCTGTTACCAGACTTTGTTTAGAATGATATTACGTGATTCAGTAAGGAAAGACAGTTCGGGTAGGTTTTCTTGATGTTTTATTGTGATTGGTGAGTTTCTAATGGCATGAGCTTCAAACAGTCATGTATATATCGATGATCCCAAGTTTGATGCCACTTAGACAAACCATGATTTGACGGCAACCAGTGTCTGTTATTGTGTTTCTCAGCACCCACACCATCTCATTCAGTAGGTGATGTACATCAAAGATCAGCGATTATCCTGGTCCTAAAAAGGAGCTTATAACACCGTTGGATCTTAATAATAATCATGTTTGTGAAGAAGAGAACTGACAAGCATTTACTCAAAGTCTGTCCTCCGTCTTTTCATGTCCACGTTCTCTTTCCAGCTGTTTGAAGTGAAACCGCTCACATTCGTCTTACTATAAAGTTTAGTGAGAGGCGAGACCAGTGCTGAAGGCACCATATGATGGATTGAGATAATCATGAGTTGACAGCAACCAAATTCATTTTTCACAGATGAGGCTGGTCAATTTTTTACCACGAACTTTGCGAGATGAAACAAAAAAGATTGTAATGAGTTCTGGCGGAGCCGTAGGGTTGGACACAGATTCACTCTTCGTATGATGATCAGTCCAGTGACATACATCTTTTACATAACATCCAACGCTGCCGTTTGGAGAGAAGTACGCATCCGTGATCGACATTTTGCTGATTTTTACCTAGGGAACAGAAAGTATATGGTTTATGAATAATTAAGCAAGTTAGATCTGTTTGTAAATAGCGCTCCTCTATGCAAAACCCGACAAATGTCTTTAATTCATTTTGGAGCGGTATGCCACTGATTTTGCTCGCAATCCCGGCCATAGTGTACAGTTATATTGTAACCTATATTGTAACCTATCCGTATGCGAAAAGGTTGGTGTCCAAAATTGTGTTATTGAAGGCACTCTGGAAATCGAGTTGCACTGTTATGATAGACAATAATGAGCCACTTCTGAAAGAAGTACTGGCATCTGAAATGCTTGTTCTTAACAGAACAAAACTTTTCAGGCACCTGTCTATCTGCTACTCTCTTTTACCAAGTAAATAACGAATAATGAGCGACACTTATAAACTTAGGTACAAAATTGGTAGACTGCTGTGTAGACAGAATATTGCAATTAGGGCAAGCCCAGTTCGAAACATACAGATCAGGGATGAATTAAATAAGTTGCTGACTGAACTTGACAAGCGAAATTATAAGTGTCTTTTTATCGTCAAGGTCCCTTCGGCCACCACTAAAACATCCCCGAGTTCCTTCCTGCTTTCTGTTGTTGTCCATCTGCATACGTGCCAATGTGTTCAGTCAAAATGGTTCATCAGGATTCCGTGTTGACGTGCCGTGCACTAACAGATGTCACTGCATTCCGTTTTGTGTTGCTAATGAGCATATCTGTGTGCCGATTAACCGCCCAGTACATTTTATTCTACTGACAGATCAATTAGGGACCCAAATGTGCACCTTCCTTTGTTTTCCTCTTCCTCCACTGAAGACTAACGAAGCAATCAGCCCTCCACATATTCAATTTTCAAACAGACTTTCATGAATTACCAATCAACGGATATTCGAGTGTCACTGTGAAAAATTGGCAAACGCCAGTGCTGTCCAGAAGAAACGGCACTCAGATCACTTAGTGTATCCCACCTGTGTAATGAGTTCCTTTCGGTGAAATATTTTCAACTGGACAGTGAATCACGTTTTACCACCAGTAACCAAACAGCGGTATGTAAAATGGTTTGCGCTCATCATTTTTCTTCATTACTAACGACTTCCACCTGGACTTCCATTTTCGGCTGCTTCTCTGGTGGCTTAGCAATGTTCATCGTAATTTGGTATCCACTTTCCCAGTTGTATTATTATGTACAGTTGTAGACAGAACATTATGGGCAACAACCTGAAGGCTATGTAGTTGTAGTGTTGAAACCGGTCGCACTTTTGAGTTCTAATTCCGTCAGACTTAAGACCGCGTACTCAGACAGATTTCTTTTCTAGCCGGTTACTACACATCATATTATGTTTCCTGAAATGTTGAAATGCGTACTGGCTCGGAAAACACATTACTGATGACATGTGAAGCTTTGTTTCATCCAGAAATCTCCGTCATTGTGCTCCTGGAAACAAGTTTGTACGACACTTGAGCATCGGCAGTTTTTGAATGAGTTCTTATCAAGGTCACATTTTCGAGCAGTCTGCTTATATCTGAGGCAGAACTCAATAAATGAATAATTTCGGGGAGAAAAAGCTATGAGAGCTTAGTAGTTCTGTACGAATTCCTTGCAGAGTATATCACAGTCAGATTTGAAGATATACAAAGGAGTTGTGTTATTTAAGGCTCTCTTCACATTCATTTAACTGATTTGGTGTTTCATAATTTTGCTGTTCTCGAGTTCGTTGAAATATACTACCTGATATTTTCACGGTTTCAAACAAACGCTTCTTCAGCGAGTGACGGCAGTTATCTTACTGGTTCTTCTGGCAGAAAAATGATTGGATACATACATCGTGACTAGTTACCGTTCGTTCCATGAGTATTCGAAATTTGAAAACCACTAATAGAAGAAGGTTTTGCTGTCGTCATTAATAAAACTATATTTCAAAGTTCATCAGATAAATTAGTATCGCGTTATCCACTCAGTCGATATTGATATTAGCAAAAACAAATAAATATCACAACACAATTTGTACTAATCACAAATTATTGTCAATTCGGTATGGCATGCTACACCTTTCAATCCATAGCTATGAGAAACTGTGTACAGAAGGACTCCGAGGATAACAAATCGAAGATACATTAGCTTCATAATTGTTTCCAAACATGTTCTATTATCGGGAAAGTTGTCGAATACCGATGAGCATGCGGTACCTACAACAGCAAAAGTTACGTTACCTGATTGAATGAAGGATTATAGCTAGGGTAATAATATGACATACGTGAGCACTGAGTAACCAAAAATTGAAGATAACTTGATCATGGATTAAAGACTAGTGTTTCAACCAACCCGTATTTTGAAAATTGTCAGAATTCCTTATCCACATGTGGGAAAAGAACGATGTTTTATGGTATTCAGTTACAGGACCGGTTTTCAGGCAGCTGTGTGCTAACGTGTAGGTGTATACACGGAGTGTTTTGCTAAAAAATAGAAAGTGGTCATCGCAAGTAGTTACTAAGTTAATTAAATTAGATTTTGCCAAATCACATTAACTGATATTTGATATTTTCACGCGAAGGTTTAAACTGTTAGTTGAATTTCAAGCAGTCATCAGGGATCATCAAGGAATCACCTTGAAAATTAGAATTCTGCCTTATTCAGAATAGCAAATTATCACATAAAATGTAGAAAATCTCTAGAGGGTGGGTGTATAGTTTGCAGTGTTCCTTTTTGCACCCTTACGAAAGCGGTTATACGCAACATCTTTGTATCCTTGTCATTAGTGTCAACGACAAAAATTTGGCTTGTACCGATTGAAAGAAAATGTATCACGTGTTGTACTCACACCAATCTATTTCTTACCGTGCATCAGTAACTTTGATGAACCCGAATGATGGCAGTGATAACAAATCTCGTAGACTGTTTGTTATACGTTTTACAGATGAAAAACCCACGAATTCCGTCACATTAACCATCTTCTAAATTTACGGTCTATAAATGGTATGGCATGTGGGAGAAAATGCGAACCAGGTAGACTTCAAATTTATTTGTTCAACTTCTGTGCACTGATAGACTGTTTTTGGATGGGTTTGCGCGCTCGTGATCAGTGCACATTATACCATCAACGGAGTGCCATTGAGTAAACATTGACTCGTGTTTTAGATCAGCTTACTCGAAACGCATAAAATGCATACAATGTACACTTCAAACTGATCCACGGAACGGTGTTCATCAGTGAGTAACTATGTAGTAAGTTTGCCTTTATTTTCAGTTAAAAATTACTGAATAATGAGGTTATGGGTTGTCCAAGAGAACGTAAATCACTGGTTTCCATCCGCCTTGAGGAAACCAGGATATTTGCAGCGTTCGGTCTACGGTTATTGACAGAGAAAACAAGCTGTCACTGACTGTCTATAAATAATCGTAAGAATCATGTCTACCATCATGGAGACCAGAGGGTTACCATGACCACTGATTTAACTGGTTTATTCGCAATGTCTATTTAATAAAAACAAACATTTCCACCCAATAGGATTGAAGCGGAAATTGCAAAAATGATCAATATTGCCTTGTGGTTAATACAAATCAACGTGACAGTCAGACTGTAGTCTACATCAGATTTGTTTGTTCGTTTGCGCCGTTTCAGACTAAACTTTGAAGCAACGGAGCATGAGGTTATGAAGAACATAGCTGAGTATTTCCACTTTCATTAGAAAGGTATACAGTGAGTTTTTGTATTGCGATGGAGTGGCCTCCAACGAGAGACCAGTTTTGTTGAATGTCGGTGATCTTCTAAGATTTGGTTTTAGTGTCCCTTCACGTTTTACTCGATTATTCTAATTCTGAAAGACACATCTGTAAAACAGTTCTTTTTTCAAATACTTCCCCATTTTTTCTCAGCCAAACGATTATCAACAGTCGTCGTAACCATCTTGAATTCGATTCATTCTGAGAACAGGGCGTACATCTGTTTTTTCACACCTGTTCATTACCATCATCACCATTCCGGTGATCTTTTCTATTTCTAAAACCCATTATCACCGTTTGAGAAATGTTTTAAGTGCTTCAAACAGTTCACCTGCTAGACAGCGTTGTTGATGCAATAGTGACGGCATAAATCAATACGAATTGTTAGCAGGACGGACGTTAATCTATTCTGCGCTATCGCAAGGAAGAAGATGGGTGGTTAAGTTCGTTGTATTTTATCCCGAACTAAACGTTCGCGTACAGCTCACCGTTATTTCTTTGTGCGTGTCTTGTTTTTGAATCCTACCAATAGTGTTATAACTTTCATTTTTATAAACGATACAATGGCTAATGTTAGTTGAACAATGTTAAAGGTGTGTTTTTGCAGCTAATTATAAAAAACGGAATGTCAACACACCTTGATGAGCCTTCATTTTCACTCTATCGCAAACCTTGTCATCGTGACTCATAATGAACTGCCATCGAATTGTGCACTATGGTCAATCTCGTTAAGGTGACACTTTGAATGTCAAAAACAGTTTGTAATTCAATTTTTTCTCCCACAGCTGTCCTCATTTTTACCGACTTTTCACCGATCCTGTGCCGAACTCTGACCAACCCGTTAGAAATTATTCGGGCGAACGTACAAAAATGTATGGTCTGGAACAGTCACAAAATTACAAGTATAGAAGTCACTAACTAAACTTGTGATCAAATTTTTGTACATCTCATATCCGATTGTCTAAATATTCCTGGGGGCTGATGGAAATCAATGTTGGCTGAAACTCCCCAGATGGTATTTTGAAAAAAATATTGTGGTGACTAACTTACGCCTTCTGGAAATTAATCATCTCTTCAGCATATTTCTGAGGTACACTAGCTGAATAACTCCTAGTGTGAGAAATGGATTAGTTAACATTGAATAATAAAAAAGACATTTTCGTTACTGAATCACCGTGATTTTGGTTTGAACATATGTCCAACGTGAGTTAATCACAGTTGGTAACCTGGTTTCTTAATTCTGTCGTTAATGTGCAACGAAGTATACTGAACAGAGTACAAAATGTTTTGAGAAGGAGAAACTCAGAGAAAGGAGCACCGCCTAACTTAGCCGCAAAGAGATGTTAGACGATCGTCAACAAACTCATTATGAGAGTGGCAGAAGGTGTCCACTGCAGTCAGCTAATCAGTATTTTGCTTGATGTATATGCAGCAGCGCTAAGCTGACAAAACTATAATGACCACGGTTTGTATACTTACAGTGTCCAGTCAAACGTTTTTCCAAAGGTTCATTGCAGACCTCACAAACCATCTAAACGAAACATCGTACCCAGCGACTTTCACGGCTAACGCGAGGAACTGCCTCTGAGAGTCTTTCTAAAAGTCATTGTTCCCCGACTTAGTACACAGATAAATCTAGAAAACCTATGGAGGCATCTAAAAGTACATCTTTGTAAAAACCTTGATCCGAATCGTCGGATTTATAGCAGACAGGCTTCCACATCTTTTTGACTCAAAAGTTGAGCCCAGTGGAACAGAAAACATTCTAAAACTTCCACTATTCACCGGTACGTTTGTACGATGTGCAGTTACGGGCACGTACTCCACAGTGGCCAAAGTACGACGTACTCAGCACGTCACTGTTTCGTGTTTCAAATGTTGTCTTCTTCCAGGGGTTGACAATATTTTGATTATGTCCACATTGTAAAAGGGAAAGGAAAAGCGGTGAATAACAAACAAAAGATGATAAGGAACAAACGGAAATGCTAATACTGTAACAACAACCAACATTGTTGATAACTGACATTTTGTTTTCAAAATCTACGGTTTGTTTACCGGAAAATTTGAACAACACGCAAACAGCAGAAGCTGATTTAAGCATAAATATGCATAATCAAGTGGGCTGAAATCACTTACAGTTATTTTGATGTCAAGTTTATTTCGGCAAGCATTTATATAATATCATCCTAGTCCGAAGAATGTCGAAGCTTGCGTAAACTACAGAGTTCCATCACCTGAAATTCACTGGTCAAACGGTTTGGTAATCCTGATGACGGAAATGATCTTTTCAAGCTATCCGTAAGTCTGTCTATTGGAATATAAAGCTTTGGACTACTTACAAATAAGAATGTAATGTGATTGTATTTCAAACCAATGTAAAGGAATTCTTACACATCCACCACACAAAAAACCAGTTTCATCGATATTGTGGACTATTACTATGCTCCGTTTGATCTGTTCGAAGAAGACGATGAGATCCGGCTAACAACATTTAAATTCTATCAACGTCTAATTTGAAGCGTTACACTGTTCGAATACCTCAACTCTTGTTAACACTATCTCTGAACAACTGAACAGAGATAGTTCCATTAACCGCTCGACATTTTTGAAGATGACTATAAGTAGTTTCTTACAAGTTGTCACTAGGCGTATTCATTTTGAAATTTGGTGGAAATTTTTAAAAGTATGTCTGTCGTATTACTGGTAATTAGTTCGTTGGATTTACCAGACCAGACGAGTTGGGCTGGATTCTAATCAACAAAAGAAACAGTATGCCCATATGCGACAAGTGCCATAAAATGTGCTTGAGAAAGCCTGCTTGGGTGGTCGGACGTGGATTCCATGTGACACAGTAGACTGGGTAGATAAGTAGGTCCAGGCGTGAAAGCTTCGAGTTTCCGGCATAGGTTGGTAGCTCAGTTTATTGAACCTTTGGCATGCTGTTGTTGTCACTGGTTAGAATCCAGGCGAACTCTAGTTTTTTTCCACAGTTAGATCTCCTCTAAATCTGGATGACTCCAAAAAAGTGAACAGTGGTAATTGCTGCAATGTTTAAACCGCTCTTCATGATAAAGCAATTTTAGTTGTTGCACAATACGTACTCACCTCATTTCCGAATAGATAGCTATTGGCAATAAGATGGCTGAAGATGGCTGATATTCAAAAACTTGTAAATATGTTCTACCATAGAGGACGGCTGAGATTTCTGGAAAGCGTTCGACACAGACTGTATACAGGACGATATCAAATCATTTGTACCAACGATGTGTCAAGTTTCAAAACATACTGTATGATCTATGCTAAAACGGTTGAGAGGCTTCGAAGGTGCTTAATTTCTATCGGAAAGTCATAACCTTTGCGCTCCGCAAAAGTCCATCACGATTCACATTCAGCGTATTTCAGATAGTTAAACACGTGTTGATAAATGGATTGAGAATGGCACATTAAGAATAACATGGTAGATACGACGATCAAACTGTATGGCCCTACTCGTTAAAACAGACGTTAACTAAAAACGTGTTCACAAATCTCTTGTCAAATTTAAAATCTTTTGTGAAACCGAAAATCAAAGATACGCTTCTTCTTTCATTCTGTCCTCTGAAACAAGGAAAAATGTTTGCCGGGTTGTCATCTGATGGTATTGCTAAATAATTGTGCTGAAAGTCTTCTCAAATAATCGCTCAGTCAAACCCCGACAGAATAAATGATCGAACGAGATACCACTGCGAACGTCGCTCCAAGATATCCCATCTGGGTTGAATGAGAAGTCTCAATGCAATACTTCTCCTTAGTTGTTAAGTTCCCTTTTACTCTAGTGCATTGCTATATTACAGTTGGAATTCACAGGTAGCAATATGATCAGCCGATGAGAAACTGTGATTTCTTCAGTAGTGTTGTACATCTATAAATGCGGATTCTGGTCTCACGAAAATAAACCGCTTACCGCAATCAGCACGAGATTTGCTTGTTAGCTGCGTGGCAAGTTGCACTTGTGGCACGATTTCCAGAACAACTGAAAGTCCCCGATTCTGAGTGCCTCAAAATAGCACCTATTTCGTCCTACATTCTTATCCGTTTAGAGTATCGCTCGGGAAAACTTGCATTATCTTAGTGGTCAAAAGCTGTTCCACTAACCACAAGCTCGCGTATTTGTGCTCTAGTTATTTTCACCGATATGATCGTATTTTGGTCAGCCTAAGAACATACATCGCACATGTATTCGTGCATGTCACACAACAGCAAACACCATACCAAACCCCCTGGGAATTTGTCTCACAAATTAATCTAACCTGTTACATTTAGATTAATGTGGTAATGGCACTTCTTCTTCACCAATTACAGATTTTTATTAACAAAAGTGTTTCGTTCAAAAACCGATCACTGCACCAAGCGATGCAACTTACTGAATCCACCGGAGCAGAATTTAAAAAAGAACAGGCTGTAAGAGTTTGATCAGAGCTGACAATCAACAAATCGCTTTGACGGTCACGATGTTGACACGTTGGGCATCAATTGTAATTATGAGTAGTTACTAGTATTTTTTTTAATGCGTTCGTTAAAGTAACAATGGTTCAGTAATATCGGCTGGTGATCCTGTTCGCAGGTTTATCTGCGATGCCCCAAAATCAAGACTTTGCTAACATACATGAAATGTTTTCGAGGTGGTAATCACTAAGTAGTCAATTGTTTCATACACAAAGTTATTCGGGTAAGAGGAGAAACAGTTTTCTGTTACGCGCAAAGCTGCTTTTCAACCATTTAACTAGGAACCGAAATTACGATCAGAAGAATTTCCATAGCATTCACCTTCGAATAATTTTTCGTTACATATTTCCAAGCTATACTGAGTCCACTTACGTGAGGCTGGACTGTACAGCTCACAGCACTACCCAACAGTGCGTAACCGAAAATCTGGATTTAACCAAGCTAAAAAGGCACTGCTTTCAGGAGAAGAGATCAAGATAGCTGACAGTTTAAATAAATGCTGGTAAGCTTCTTGAAGGAAATCATAAGTGTGAGATAGGAGGTTACTTCACACGGAATCCGTTGTTTTGAAGAAGAGAAACAATTACGAAGTTTGCTTCCGTTTGCGTGGAACAATGAGTCAACCGTTAAAGGTCTATATTTTCTATGTTACCAGACCACTGCTGATTACATGAGACAACTTCCCTAAAAAAGCCAAATTGTTTTGTCACCATAAATTTTCTTGGTGTGTTTTCTAATCGCATTTGTAAGTTGGACAAATAAACCGCCTTAAATTAGACTTATAGAGTGGGAATTTTGGCATAATATTAATGTACACGGACGACTGTTACAAAGAGGTAATAAATAGTACGAACAAGTGATATAATATATATGTGAGGCAGTGCGATGCTCGGCAAAGCTTTCTTAACTTAAAGACCGTCCGGTGTGAGAGAAGATACCGTGGTGTTTTAGAACAAGTCACATGGCGACTTGTTCAAAAATATCCGGCCAGTTTGACTAGACTGCCATCAAACCAGCATAAAAGAAAATAAATCGCATTTGGCTAACTGATTTTTGATATTTTTGAAACACAACATCAAAGGTGATGACGAGCTCGATATCAATCGAAGTCTTTGCGGGCAAACTTGTCTTCCACACGTTTGAAACCAATGTTTGGCAAATCATGAATATAGAATTTACTTACCGACCACCATTCACTGCACGCTAACAATTCACTTGAAACAGCATTGCGATCACTTTCTGTTTAATTTGTAGTGCAGACAAGACATTTCACGGAACGGGGTGTAAGTTTAAACAAGATATGAAATCGTACATTCAATTGATAGCTGTCACACTGTTGGTTTGGAGCTGACCAATCGATACTTACTCACAGATAGAATTTAAAACAGAATCAAAGGATATTTGTGATAGCGGAATCAATGAAGTCAACCCAAACGACTCATTTTTCAGTGATATTATTATGGCAGGGACATGCATGGCTTGGAGTCCGCTCAACTTGAGTTATTTAGCAGTTGCACAAAGTAAACCCCCACCCGGTCTGAATCACTTATACTTGACAAAATCTATAGCACGCTTAACACGAACGTTTTGACATATGTTGTCCTGAAAAGTAGACCAACTTTGCTGAAAGCACTTTGCGTGAAGAGTGGATGACAGCCAACTTTGAGGAGGTTTCAGAGGAACCGCTAACAACCAGTCACACCGATGGATTAAACAACACAGCATCCTCGCGGGCTTAATGGCAGCCATCTATTTAAGTCACAGGTTTTAATGGGATAAATCGGGGAACCTTGGGAATTCGTAGGGTGTGATTGTCTAGAAAGTATTCCCGCAGTTTAGCCACGCACTGTTTGTACAAATGAAGCCTGCCTGTGGCTAACAAGTGATTATGTCATGCAGCTCAGTTTAGTAGAGCTGGTTCGCTTGTTTACCTGTGATAGTTGTCAATTCCCATCCAACGAAACAAATTTTATCTGAGAAAATTGGTACATCTAGGTTGAAATGCTTGTGAGAACTCAGGGTATTCCACTCAGTGACGCGTTATCGGCAACTTGCGTGAGGTATGTTGAAACAGTCGGTTTGATAAGACTATCTCCGAAGTGCAACAAACTTCAGGAAAGGCAGCTGAAAGGACTGAAATTTATACTGTGTTGTTGACAATGCCATTGAATATGAATTTGCCAGATAGTTGTCTATTGGAAGATGCATTCCGAATGAGACGATAAGGCATACCTTTTAAGATAAGCACATATCAGCGTCGAGTGAGCTGATTGAAACAATCGGATCTGAACCGAGGTGGGAGTTTGCCTGATAATGCCGGGCATGAATGACTTATTAAACACGCAACAAAAATATATTGCCTGTGACCATGACACGACAGTTCACATACACATGTATTGCATGCCCAAGAAGAAGAGGCCAATGTCTACAAAAATTTGAATATGTTTCAACACAATTCATCTTCGGTATCACACCGAATATAAAGAGTGAAAAATATCAATTAACGGATTCGACATGAAATCCGAGACAAAGTAGACAACAAAAGTCCGGTCTCTGGAGTGTGTTCAACACTGCTGTTCTATCGCAACATGGCGTTACAACATAAGAATTGGACAAGGAAAACTGAAAAACTGTGCTGGTAATTTCAACGCTCAACTGTACATCGGTTATACTTTTTCCGGTCTGTTCATTGATACTGTGATAATGATATGGTTACTGTTTATTGTTCTGTGAAACCTATTTTCGGACATCTGCGCGCAGTTTCTGATGGTTATGAGCGGAAGGTGCTGGTTGACATACACGGCGTCTGCAGCTGTTAGAATGGAATACCAGCAAATTCTCTCCGTCGCACGAAACGCCTTCAATAAAAGGAAGGATTTTTGGATTTTTGGTTGTGAGCTTTTTATTTCGTTAACTTGCGTCGATCATCAAGACAGCCGGCACAAAGGAGATAATACATAACAGTCATCAGACGATGACAATAGTTTTTGGCATGAAGTATTCCATAATATGCTTTCTAAAATGGAGTTCAGAGCGACGGAAACCAGGCTGTAACAAACACCACCTTCTGAGCAGCAAGTTTATTTCTTTGGACAGAAAAACCGGGTTTGAAATATAAATGCTCGGAAGTATACCTTGTGGTGTTGAGTAGTGATCAACGACATAAACAATAATACAGAAAGTGTAACCCAAGACAAATGTTAGCACGCGTCAGCAACAGATTAAAAGATACGGAGAAAAAACCATCTTGCGGTTAAACTACTGGTGGTTGTTAGAATTAGTGAGATGCCCTCATTTTGTTCGGTTAGTGTACCTTGCATGTGAAGGGATTCAGCAAAATTGTAGACGTTCCCGAATAGACGTACACATACAAGACACTGGTGATTTTTCTTATTAGGTTCCAACCTCACGAGCTCTTCCTTTCCCACATCAGAAAACTACCAAAAGGAAACGGCTTTCTTGAAACGCAACCATCAAAGCCGTTCGCCATATGCCTTGTATAATTGAACGGATCATATGGCCGGTTCTGAGGTAGGATAATTAGAGAATATGAATATAGAATTATGAAACGTTTCTCCGGTTAAAACGTTACCCTTAATATATACGCACACATGAACAACAGTGACTTTGACATCTACAATACAAACGTTCCAACATCAACCTTAATGACATAATCAGTGCGTATGAGCTCCTGTACGTAGATTTCAACGTGGAAGTGATGAACTATGTGACACGCCTCCCAAGGCCTCAAAATTAGGCTGGCTTTTTGATCCGAATTGCCACTAGACATTACTTGTTGCTTTTAACGTCTGACTGTTAACTTTGTGCTATCTTCAAACCTCGGAAATGAACGATCATTGATCACTTCTTGCAGTTGTTGATTGTTATCATAAATCGAATCTAGTTGGTTTCTGCTGTCTTCTGTCAAATAAATCGTCCAGAGCATTTTCTACTTCAACCTAGACTAAACTGCTGGGTAATTATTCACTTTTAACGACCGATCCGATAGCTTGAGTTTGTTTTGTTCATTTATGCTGGCTTTCAGTCTTTTGCTCACTTTGATAACCCCATAATTCCTGCTCATCATCGCCTATATATGTATTGTCTGAGTCCATGTTCCTACATTTAACCCAGGCCACCATACAATCAACTTAGTATTTGGCGTTCGTCTGAAACACCACTCCGCGGACGTTCAGACTGAACGTACATCGCTTCCCATCCTTGTGGACGAACAGCGCCTAAACGTGTTTAATTCCTGCATGGCTTTATCGTGTTTATTTGATTATGTAGATAGTTTTTTGTGTCTCGATAAGAAATCTACGCGCCTACTTATTTTATAGAGGTTTGCCCAACACACTTGTCAGTAGAACGAACAGAGTTGTCATCAACCTTCCCTAAGCAACTATGGGATGAGCGTGTAGCAGTTTCTTGATAGATTTTCGAGAAGACGCATTACTCGAATAAAATTAGTATCTCAATTGATAAACAGCTCGAGAATAACACAACGTTACGCGCAAGCTGTAATACTCTACGTTTCAACCACCTCGGGTGGCCTTCCTCAAGAGTTTTGTGATCGAACTCACATTGACAGAGGGATGTGATTTCGATTACAACACTCCTCAGGAAGGCCACCCGGGGTGGTTGAAACGTAGTGTTACAACTTGCTCATAACTTTGTGTTATTCAGAAATCTGTTTATCAATAACATGTTAAACACGACCGAACTGTTCAATTTCATTCGTACTGAATTCAGAGCAGATAACTTACCACTGGTTATTAGTATCTCAACTTCAAAATCGATTTGTCTGCAACGTCATCGGAATGAATGAGAGATTTGGCTATAAAACTGAATAACAAAAGAATAACCCACGTAAGTGCAGCTATGCCTAGGTCTAACTGAACACAATTGCTCTAAAATGGTCGTGGTAGAAGAAGTAATTAAAAAAGGGAGAGGGAAATCTGAGACAACAATAGACAAGGGTAGTGTTTAAGAAGTTGCTGTTCACACATGCGTTTGGGCGTTTAGGCGTGTTAAAGTGTAAGATGTGTGAATTTGGCGCAACTATTGCGTTAGGCAATACCGTTGCGCGGATCTAGGGAAGAGGATGTAAGTGGATGTTTCAAAACAATAATGTCATCTGTACAGGTCAACAACAAGCAATCGTTGATGACAGTCATGGGGCTTAACTAAAGAGAAAATAAAACTCAAAAAAAAGTGAACACTGAGGGACATATTTACTCGTTAGAGCCAGGAAGACAGTGAATCAATGAAGCGTTTAAACTCAGAAGGATTGATTGAACGTTACGGCTTAGTAACAACAAGTGTTTGGATAACGCACATCCACAGAACACTGAACATGAACTGGTTTTACTGTGCTTGAATCAATGTTTTAAACAGAGGAACAAAAACGAGATGCCAAGCATTTCTTATCAAGATTTATAAACAAGAAAAAACAGAAGCAAATCAGAATGTCCGACCAAGCGTATATTTGAAAATCAGTGGAAGAAGAAAGAGTCGCTTAATTATTGTTCAATCTGGGATCAAACGGAGATAATCGATGAATTGACACAATGGGAAGCAAAGCCGCAGATGACCAGCCTGTCCAACTGTCAAAACAACCATATTGCTCTTCGGAAGGGCTATCCTGTATGTTTCAAACAAACGGTACTGCTAATAGCCGAACAAAACTAACCAAGGGTGCAGTTAAAGAAGATTTTATTCATGAAGACATAAAGTTCACCGAAAGTCCAATGTTCAATTCTGACATGGTTTTTGATGTATAGTGAAACAGTACGTTTTGTTGTCTTTCAGCACCAGAATACTTTAGACATGCTTCGCTGGTATTGAGTGTGAGATAACTTTTTGAAACAGGCACAGCTGTTCTCTCTTTCAAAGTCAGTAATATGTCCGACATTTTGAAGTGCCCCGAAAGCTACTGCTTTAATAAGCGGACGGATGGCAGCGGTAAATCGTGAAACAGTGATCGATATGCGTTTGTTTCACGTAATCAGTTTTCCTTGGTATTCCAGTGTGCTTTTAAATACTTTATAGCTCTAAGGAAAACGGCCCTTGCTAAAAACACAACCTTCTCGTCAACTTAGGTCGAAAAATCCCAGCCGCATTCATTTAGTTGGTCAGCCCTAGTTTCCTCGCTACCAAGCCTACAATGTTCTTTGGAGAACAGGAAGAAGACGACGTGAGATTTCGAAATTTCGTTTTCTTGTTCTCCGTTGCAAACCTGGAACAAACCATTCAAGATAAACGGGACGATTTAGCCGAAGTTGGTGTCGACAACTGCAAAAATAATGGCATTGTAGCCAAAGTTAGCATAATGGGCTCTCTCTGTCGGTGCGTGTGCTTCAAATTTCTTGATAGACAATGTCACGAAAGAGATTCTTGAGTTTCCTTCTGCATGCGTTATGTAGATGTGATTTCAAATTCTACTGTTAATGCTTCTTTCGTAGATTTAGCATCACCCACGACCATTTGCAGCACTCTGTTCACCTAATCAACATGTAACGCACGAACTTTCAAAACTAGGCAAGGGGATGAGGTCCAGCGTACCTTACTGTGTTGTTTTATTCAGCCCAATCGGTCTATCGCGTCAGTAAAGTGAAGTACCACTGGTGACTTGTGTAGATATTGCTGGTATGGCTTACAGCAATTCACTGGCTAAACACATTTCCAGTTGCATGCATTCATGTAAGTTGGAATAAAGTGGCTTTTTTATTTGTGACCACCAGTCTACTTAGAACCTCTACAAGTTAGCATGTCATTTCACCAGTAAACAGGAATCTCAGTGGCAACATTCTGCATAGTGCTAACGTAGGAAGAGAGAGCAGTTGGACACTGCGAGAAAAAAAGAACTCCGGCAGATTGGTACCGACAAACAAAAAACTGCTACCTGCGCGTGAACGTTGTGCGGTGAGAATAGTGTGTTCCAAAAAAATTGAGCACATTGAATGCGCCGTTATTATGACTAATTAATTATAAGGTGAGGTACGATAAACATGAAAAACTGGTGAAAACTGCTCAGTTGTTAAGCTGGTTTTCTGTAGCACTGGACCACCAAAAATCGAAAATTTGTACCAGATAGGGAACATCATTTGCGTTACTGCTAATGTCTCACTTGTTTGAAAGGGACAACGACTGATGAACATTAAAATTTGATGTCTGCTATTAAGCGAATTCAATTATAAAAGCATAATTTGTTCTCACTGCCAGAAGTGGAAATTTTCTAGTGAATTTTACTCCTCAAAACGTTACGTTTGGCTTTGTTATTAACAATTAAATTACCAGTTTTAATGACAGGTTCGTTCAGGTAACCATCGTGAGATCTCCAGTCGGCACAACAAAACATGACGGAGTGCTAATCTACAAGACTGTGCAGAAATCTGTAAACAATACGTTTTATTTGTCATACTGTCAGACAGGCAAACATCCAGAAACGTAAAGAAAACTAAGAATCCTGAAGCTGATAAGTGTAAGCCTGTTTAAATCGCTAAAGCGTAGAAAATCCTAATCAATTAAAACGCTAATCTCGAGACCTATCAACTGATATGCTGGACTACATGGGTAATCTAGTATGCGATGTTTACTACTAAAGATACATGGGTATCAGCAACTCACACATCAGTGCCGATGACAGCGATGGTGATGATAACGACACGGCTCACTCAGCTGGACTCATGCTAGCAGAATTAGCCGGAACCATTCGAGAGAGATATGCCTGGAAAAACTATCAGGGTCCACTTGTAGAAAAATACCGTTCTGGTAATGAACTGATTCTTCAGTTCTTTTCAAATTCTGTAGAACATATGGCAAATCAGTTATGCAAGCAGACGTTTAAGACCATTCTTATCAGATCCACGAACCTCTCACAGGATTGAGTAGAGCTTAATCTCGTGAAAACTGTTGCTGTCAGGGTTGTGATACACGTGCTAATGATCGCTGATAGGCTCAGATCATTTACTGTTAGCCGAGTTTCATGCGGTCCGAAAAGGGAATGAGAAAGAGCGGTAAAATGTTCAAACGGATACCTTTCGTGAACATTGACATAAACCATTAAATTAGGTGTCGATGAAGTGAACTTTTGATACCACACAACCTATCCCAGTTATTGTGAGTTTCGTCTAATTTCAATTGTTATGGAACACCCCCTGTCTGGGTTAATTCCTCGCTCTTTTCGGAATCACTTGCGCTTAATGTTGGCCTGATAAAACCATCGTACACCTTCAGACAACCACTTTACAAATCACCTAGCATACAGACTTGACAACAACACGTAAGAAAATAATGAACCAAAGACGAAAGCTGTTGGGCAAACCACATCTGGTGGGCTAAATATTTCATGTTATGTTAGGACTTCCTGCAAATTAAGCAAATTTCAGTGTGACCAAAGGTCTGCGGCTAACTTGTTAGCTTTAAACCCAAACGTATGTGGAAACCCATGAACACCGGCATTTGTCGATATCTGAATGAGTTCGCGTATGGTGCAGAAAATTAAAATTTGGTACCAATCCATCAGGATGTCCAACTTCAATAAACGTTCCCGAAAGTACTGGGCGCATCCCAGGGGGTATTCGGGTTTTTTCAAATGGACAACAGACCAAGTTGCTTCCGTGTGTCATAGAAACAAACTGTGAAAAGCTATGTAGCGATTAGGCCACATTTTCCCCACGGAATGGCCTTTGAGTTATTTCTTGTTCATGAACAGACAGTACTTCAACTAATCATAATTCGTTGCACTGATGTAATTTGGAGGTGAACTTTGTATTGAAATGTTTGTAGTGAGATGTTTGTATTGATGTTTGTATTGAGATGTTCACTAATTACATTAAGTTGCATGGCTAAGATGGCAAATGTTTATAATCAAACAAAACGCCCTGTGGGTAACTCTCACGGATCTTGCGATTCTCAGTAATCCTAATCAAATTCTCATGCCAGTTATAATTTTTGGGAGGTTGTTATCCCGTGTGAGATTAAGAACATTTTTGCGCAACTTATTTCTACTTAAAGCCGTTACAAATTTTCACTAATCACAATAAAACAGTGATCACTTAGATACCATTCCAAGTAATCCAGATGTAGCCTTATAAGAATCAATTTTGATTCAGTACCAGGTTGGATCCGCCAAGTAGAGCTTTTGTCGAATTGTTAGTAAAACTCAGCATTTACACGAAACACTTTGTTTTCCGTTGTGATTACCCGTGTATTGAATGTCACAGCAATCGTCCCTGTAGAGTTTTTAGTTTTAATCATTAATTGCATGCTGTCATATAAAGTTGTGCAAAATTAAATCCGTCCGCATGGCTCAACGTCTTTTACATTGTTAACGACATATGAATCTAGTATTTGCAGTTATCGTTTGTGTTCACATACACAGTGACCCATATTCACCAGTTCTAAGGTTGTTGTGGCATATGGCTATCTTAAAGATCTAGTCTAAGATGCAATAAGAACGTTCTTAGTAAAAACTTATCCGTTCATCCTCGACGTTCCTTCCTGATTGAATCGTGATCAAAAGCACCTGCAGACCGTTCACGCCGACTTTGTCTGTCCTCTCCACTCTTGTAAATGTTGAGCCGTTTTGTCCAGTCTGGACCTTGAATTGCATGTCATCTATTTGGGCCAATAGGCGAGTAATAAAATGAACTGGTCTGGTTTGTCGAAATCCGATTGGACCTGTGTAAGCAATCTGTAGTGCATATTAGCGCATTTTGTCCCAGTTGTTCCTACCAGATTACTGGAAGTTATAAAAGCTTTTACAATCATGTTTCTCTACTTTTTTCTCAGTTCACAATAAACGTTGTTCGATCCATGTCCACACTTAACTTATCTGCGCTATGTTCCGAAAGTCCGTTCATCAGTTCAAAAGGATATTTAGAGGCGATTCGGAGCTATTTTAAACATTGTATGCCTGAAGAGACTGGTAGAGAAATTGTCGGATTGGTTGAGAGCACAATGTCCGATTTAAAACAGCAAAATATGCTTAAGCAACATGAACTCTTAATCCTTATGTTCATCTGCATCATTTTTATCCTCTTCGGGGCTATTGGATCTTTATCCGTAATTCTGGTTGTACAGCGGAGGCCACGGATGCGCACATCACATAATCTGTTTACAGTCAGCTTGGCGGTCGGCGACTTGCTGCTGTGTTTGTTCACCCAACCGTTCAACTTATTGCGGATATTGTATTGGCATGTGGATTGGACGTTGGGTTCTGTAATGTGCAAAGCTGTTGAAACGGCGCAAGCAACCAATATCTTTGTGTCCACTTTGAATATCAGCGTGGTCGCTGTGGATCGACTGTTGGTAAGTAGACATGAAAAACAGATTTTTTGACAGTTGTGAGTGAAATGTCCTCAGAGATTCTCGTGTAATTTAAGGACAGTGGTGTTCCACAAAGTTCATTTTTACTGGGCAAAACATCTATTTTTGTTTCGTCGGAACGTAGAGTTTCTACACAGTACACTTTGGAAAACATCTGAATATTCGTCAAAGTAACTCTGCATGTAGGCGTAAAAAGAAAAAGATTTGTTTCGAATATTAAAAAGCATCTTTCTGTTTGGTATGTATTAGCTTTGGCAGCTCTGTTGATGAATTAGATTACTCCGTCCGATATTAATGTAAAAAGACACTGACTTACATAACATCATGTCCAATGGCAAAATATGATTACGACAAATGTTCGCTATTCAATTTAATAATATATACTTCAGATTTGTGAAGAGAGAGTATATTTTATTTTACTGGAAAGCACCTTTCCCCATGCCGGTTTGATCCTGTTCTGAGATATCTGACATTATTATTGGAAACCCTCCAAACATGCTGTGTTTGCCTTTTCCGGTACACGTCAAATATGTGGTCAATAAATGAGCGACTTTTCACTGTGAAAGCTGTTTCAATGAAATCGACAGTAATGAACTATCGGTTAGGTTCACCATATCTGCTGATCGGATATCGCTATCTAATCATAACACTACCTTTTCTATGAGTTTCCAGATGGGCTACTACTCCATAAACGTCATATGCGTGCGCTTTATTACTGACAACTAAGGGGCAAGGGTTTATCTCAAAGCGGAGGAAAAGGGACGGAAGAGTAAAGTATGTGAATACTTGTACCTATTATGTTCAACTGCAATTCGGTCAGTTCAGATCACATCAGGGGAGGCGAAATTTGTGAAAGAATTTTTCTGACCTTCTAGAAGGATTGAACGAAACACTATCTTCTTTCGAATTCTTCTTACTTATGTCGAGAAAAATATCAACTGGCCTGAATACAACTCCCTTATTAATGACGATTTTTACACGGAGATCATGTTACTCCGAATATACCAATCTACACTCACTCTGTGTATAAATTCCTGGAAAATGGACTGTCTGGAAAACAATAGCTGATGTATTAATACAGTGGTGTTTTCTATTCACCGATAGTTCAACCTTTACAGGAATGCTGTACTTACAAAAGAGGAAACCAAACAGTGTTCACGGCTGTATCTACCAGAAAATCATAACCAGCGCCTCATCTACCTTTCAGTGATCTCCTCTGTTTCTTCATAAAGTTCACATGGTTGTGTGTTTTCCCTGGCACAGTCACATACTTAATGGAACACTTATCAACGTTTTCAAGGAACAGACGTCTACTTATTCAATTTCTGACTTATTTTCGGTGTTTATCTCTTTAGGACAAAAACCGTACGAGTTGAAATAGTGACCAAAGATGGTCTAAACTACGATTCATTTTGTGTGACAGAATTTCAACTACTTTCAAAAAATTAAGCACAAGTTATTTAGAAACGTATTCCAAGGGAGAAAGAAAACATTTGGTCCATTTACAAATGGATTTTGTTTCTGAACATAAAGCTTCCTCTCTAAATTGGACGGTAAATTCACCACCAGAGGGAAATTACATTATTTCGAAACATTTCAGAACTACAGTAGTGAAGCAGTGACCTAACCCAATCATAATTTCTTCGGTAATTTCCCCATCACAACGAACACAACAATGAGCAAGGTTGTACTATCCAGTGCATTGACTGCTGCTGATAACAGTCTGGGGTGGACTGCATCAACCTCTAATAAGGCAAATGTTGGAAGTCGAGAACACGGATATAATGCAATACAAAATATGCGTTCAAACTGATTTTTTAGATTGAGTGACGATTAAGACTGACCGATGGCTGATAATTCACCCAGAACATACACGCATCATTACCCTTTATTTCGGCTCACATACACGGTACAAGGATGAAGCTTGAATATACACCTTCCCCTGATGCCTACACAAAAGCAGTTACACTTGATTGTATAATTTTTGGCAGTACGCTGAATTTCACACCCAGCTTTCCACTTGGCCGCAAGTACTAAGATTACGAGGCGTTGTTAAACATGAGAATGGTCAAATAAGCTAATTCAGGTTTCACAAAGTTCTGTGAAATAAAATACGGATATTCGAAAACACCGTCAAAGAGGAAGCTTCCAGTGTTCTAAGTGAATAACTCGAAGTTGCAATCCAATATTCTGGATGAATTTACTACTTGACTCCAGTGATGAAAGTTCTCATGCCCCTGATCGCTACACAATGAGAGAACAAATATTGCATGAATTTTTAGTGATATAGGTTTTTCTTGAAAACTAGTAAACACATAGAAAGTCATCTCCTGGTTCATTATTCACAAAGGTTATGTAATCAGAAGTGGAATAGATAAGGCTCTCGTGTGATTTGGATACACATGGTTATCGTTGACAAATAGATGTAAACGCTCTGCCCGCGGCCATTGTGCTGAAATTGTCACCAGAAATGATTCATACAGTACTTCTGCATTTTAATAAAGTGACCGACAAGCTGCAGTGTGTTGTTGGTCGTTGACCTCCGTACCGCTTAAAAGTCGGTTAAGCAATAGTATTTCAAACTGGTAAACGATCGATATATGTCATTCTAAAGTATTGATGGCAAACTATCACTCAACTATTCTAGTGTTCATCAAGTCAATTTTCGTTGAAAGTTGATAGAAAAATGCTCCCAAAGCGGTCAGTTACATTGTTGCTTTTCACGACCATAGGTCTAGCACTCTGACTACGTCGAACACTAAGTTATGGGATATTTCCAGATCTTGATTCAAACAAGCGTATCAAACAAAAAGCGAATTTCACGCGACAATGTGTAGAATAGTCGTATAGTGGGAATCCGAATCTTTGCTGGGACAATTGGACAAAAAACAAAATTCCTCGGGTTAAAAGCGTATTATAGGCAGGTGATGATTTTGAAGATTTTTGAGATACAAACCTGGAACTGAATGTTTTCTAACAAATGGTTGAAATTTCGCTATAAACCTGGATTGTACTTTGTATTACTACTGTCAACCTGTGTGGAAGAAATGTAGGGTTTTTCTGAACAATATCTGATTTGAGCAGCCCGTTACAAACTAGTAAGGAACGCGGGAAGCATTCTAATTTTGAGCATTACCCCAGTAACCGATGTATACATATAAATTGGAAAAAAAGATTGTTCCTCGACACCTCTGGGCGGATGTTTGGAACCTGGACAGCTGCAGCACAAAGAAACATAAACAAGTTATCTGAACTATGTATACTCAAAATTGGAACGTACTATCCTAATTGTCAGATTGGTGAATTACAGCGTTACTGGTCGTGGAAGATTACCATAAGTTTTTAATGTGCATTACATATTTAATTTAGAGTTTATCTTTCAATTTTTGAAAATGTTTTTTGCATAAACATCTACTGCATCTTGAAGGGCAGTTAGGTAAAGCTTTGTGACATCTGCTGCCGTTTGCAAAGAGAGAAATGAACTTCGAGCTAGCGACAGGTTCTAAGGGGGAGTAGCTATCAAATAGTGGGAGAAAAGCTTCTTTCCGAATGGACAAATTTAATTAGTCTGCACTACTGAGCTCTTCCATTTTGAATGATGTAATCTCATACAACTGTGTCTGCAAAAACGTGTTACCTGGACTGGAGCTTCTCGTAAGACAACAAATTTTCATATTCGGGTAAATGGTTAGGCGAGTGAATTGTAAAAAATTCTCAAAGTCCAAGTTCTTCTTGCAGGTCAGAACACGCGGGCTGATTGTGTATTCGTCTCAATATGAAATCTAACTCAGCTGTAACCTCACTACTTCATTGATCGTGTACTAGTCAGTGTGACTGAGATATCATCTGTGAAATCCTAGTCAAACATTTGTTTGTACAACAATTCTCTTGTGCTATGTTCTTAGCATTAGTACTGTACGATTAAATTAGCCACGTTAAGTACGTGGACTGTATCTTTGAACAGAGACTACTTCATTCACCCATTTTCTGAAATCCTTGTGTTTTGGGATTGTAGGGTTTACTTACGTCTTCTAGAAAAAGCCACCGTATGCAGCCATGGATGACTCACAAGATACCGTGGGAATGCGGGGTATGGGCGAATGTCTTAGAACGACCTGCTTTGGTGTCAGACGCCATGTGTGTGAAATAGGGTATGCAAAACTATTGGTTGTAAATGTCACTGACTGGACTATACAAGGAGGTTCACAGAGCTATACGGTTGGTAACAGCTTTATTTTATCTGCACTAGTGTAGGCATAAAATTACGACTGTAATCATCCTCTCGCTGCTTTAAAGCGATAAACATATTATTACAAGTTCAAATGCTGTGACACCGCAGGAAAACTGACCACGTACGCAATTGCATTTCTAAAAAAGGAATTCCTTCGAGAACCGTCTTCAATTAAACACGTTTCTGTGACAGAATAATGGAACAGTGGACATCGGGAAAATGTCGCGGTTTTAACTGCAAATGTAATTCTATTTACCGGAACAGCATTTTCTAGTATACGTAAATCAGTAGCATCATAAATAACTACAATCTGCCTATCAAACTTGTTTTGATAATGCAGAGGCTACAGCCAGACACGACTGATGTTCGGAGTGAAACTAGTTAAATCCTCGTCAACTCATCAATAATCTTAATTGTTGCCCAACAGGTCTGATGAGATCGTAGATTTTGATTTGTCTGGGAAGTCCTCGTTGAAGAAGTTATTGACTGAAATTAACAGAGCAGTTACTGTGTCTCCTGTCGAGACGATTGGGCAACCTGATCGTTGTTCATAAGCGAAAATGGTTGGACTTTCACATGTGGTAATTTGATTGCACTTAGTATGAGGTTGATGGCGCGGTGGTCAACACGGTTGTCTCATGAAAGTGTGGCCGGAGTTCCAGTCCAGGGCGTGGTAACGAGTTCTAATGAGAGTTCTAATGAGTGCTTCATTTTAATAGATGCTGGCTGAGAATTCTACCTCAATGCGAAAACTGCGATTAAATGCGAATGGTGATCAGCTCGAATCCACCGAAATCCCAGTATACATATCAGTGCGTAATAAAATGTTCGGGTCTCATCAGTAACAACACGGACGAAAGCAATCCTGAATAGTGATATTGAAAATGCCAAAATTCATAAAAATTTTGCGCACCGAACACTTGACACTCTAACCTACTGAAACATTTGTGCGGTTAGCTGAATAAGGTCAACTGCACCAACCTAATTAACCAGGTTCTGCTCAGTGGGGTACCGAAAGGAGTGATCAAAATCAAAATTACCTGTTTTCTTTATGTTGTTGTCTACTATGGGCACATAATTTTCACATGTGCCTATCATAATTCTACATGCTGTTTAATTCACTCAGACACTGAGTTCCATGTGCTCCCCTTCCTTAGTGTGATTTTCCTATCACCATTTTCATACTATTCTCACTGTTCAACTGGTGACATTGAAAAACAGAAAGAGTCCAGTATATACTATGAGCTCAGTCTCTGCTAAGACATTCACGTCCTGGCTGCCACACGTTTTCTAACTTCTAATCACATAGTTTTTGGCAATGACTCAAATGAACTAGGTTTTGCTCAAAATGTCGGCCGGTCTGTGAGCACACCCTTCGGGTAAATGTAAATGAAATGTTCTCAACACAGGTAATTCCGGTGAATCCAGTGACGACACAAAGAAACGAGTTCACAAAGGAGTTTAACTTCCACTCAATTCCCAATACTGGAGGAGTTTGGGCATATCGGTTACTTCACACAGTGATAGGATTTGGCCAAGGGAGGGTCAATAAATTATGCGACCTCTCCGGATGAATGACAGTCTGCTTACGTTTCTCAATTTGTTGCGGCTATGCTTTTACCTGTAACAATATAATTGTACCCCCTAGGAAGTATCCGGCGCGGTTGCTTTCTAGGTGTCGGCGAGTCAGAGGGTGTTCGTGAGACAACGAATCTCGACTATGTGTTCAGAAACACAAGACCAATGGCCCAAACATTACAGTGTCATAAGTGGGAAACTGAAATTGTAACGTATTTCTTGGCATTGAAACCTCCCAAAGCTTCTGAAAGAAATCCCCCCAAATTAAATCAGAAGCTCAAATGAATCGTCAGATGTAGCTTAGTCATCAGGTAGACGGACACGTCGTAGATGAATGATTTCTTATTTGTTTAACAAAAGTAAAAATGCCTGTTTCTGATTTCCAAAGTTTGTCGATGCATTCATCACATCTGATGGCAGCACACTTTCATATCGTTTAAGATCTGATATCTTCACTTCCGCCCTCTTCATGCTAGATGTTTGTTCTGCTAAAGTTTCTTCCTAGCCAGTGGCAGCAAAGTCGTCACTTAGGTCGTCTACTTCTTTCCGAATTCTTTTCACTCTCTTAATACATCGTTTGCATCAAAGATACCGTATTTTACAGATGTGTTGAAGATGTTGAGTTCGGTTAGGCAAAGTCGGTTACAAGGAGAAACACTACGCACCAAATTATTGCTATTGAATAGTGCACACGCTCTTCAACTTGGGCGTCCTGAAGAAGGCCACCCGAGGTGGTTGAAACGTAGAGTATTACAACTTGCTCGTAACGTTGTGTTATTCCCAATCTGTTTACCAAAATGCGAATAAGTTAGGATTCCTTGATTTGCTTTTATCAATCTGCTATCTGTAACATTTTTAGACCAAGTTTCAGACCAGAACTTATTAATCTAGAAGCCAGTATTTTAACGCGGCCAGATAAAAATTTGTGACAGACTGCGACAGTCAGTTTGGTTAGAGGTAAAGAGAGAAACACAAGGTCAAAGCCATGCTCAACTATCAGGCGGTTGTTGGAAAACATAACGAAAGAACAAGAACCCAAACGAAAATGTTACAAATTTAATGGCTGACTGTAACGTCTTTCAGAAACCTAGATTGATTAGGTACAAAGATGGCGGCAGATGACGGAATTAAGTATTTACTCGTTCAGTTCTTGTTTACTGAGAAAGCAAACTAATCAACTGGAACATTCTCTGCAGAGGGTCATATATCCTTCAACTGACTACCCGTAACAAGACGCGTATTGTTGCTACCATTTCGGTTATGAAACCTCGCACGAAGTGCACATCGAAGCCCTTCTTAACTAGTCATGCTTAATCAGTTACATCTCTATTCTAAATTTTGGCTACAGAGGTAGGCGAACGAAGACCTGCTACACTTCTGATTGTTTTGTTTCTTTTCACGAGGTTTCACATAAAATTGCAGAAATTTAGTCTGCATTTTTCAAATTCTCTTCAATGTCTGCAACACCCTTGTTCTTCCTTTGTTGTAGCTTAAGTTGTTGTAGCAGATCGATCCATCATGACCAGTTTATGCGTGCGAAGTGTGATATCTGGGAAAGCAGAATTTAAACTTGATCTGTGGGTCAAATTTGTGTGAAATAAATTACTAGACTAATTCAGCACAGACTAGCTAGCCAATGAATCCGTTGACAGGATTCTACCTAGCGTTATGTCGCCCGCAACCAGCTTGACGACAAAGGGACGGCCTTTTTAGTGGCCGGTGGTCTGCTAGAAAGAAAACTTCCAGGAAGTATTTTGTGCGCAAAAAATGAAAAAGAAGTTGAAACAACCAATTATTAGGCCAACGTCACTTCTCCAAAGGATTATGGTGACTTAATCCTGCTGTATAGTTTCAGTACTAAGAGGTTTGACTGACCACATCATTTGGAACTGGTTGCACTCCGTTTAACTCAGTTTCTGCCAGGCTGGTTTTGATCCAAAATCGCTTTGGCAGTGTAGTGGCGTAACTACAGACTAACAACCTTTGTAGAATTTCTCTCTGATTCGTATAAGGAGTGTAGACTAGCAATTACAAGTCCTCATTTGTTGTGCTAATTGTCTGCATCATTTTGGCACGTACCTATGAAGGTAAACTATATCTGGCCGAAACCTCAAATGCCTTGGGAGATGCTAAACAATGAAACCTTTCATGTTGACTGAGCATGACGGTGGGCTCAATGGCTACTGTCTGAATGAACGATCCATTTACTTCACGCGTTAACAAGTTTGTCTTTTCCATCAAGCACCCTTTATCGTTGGTGGAGCCCAGTTTCTTATTTCGCACAGGATGACAGTATCAGCCATATTTTTTGGGCCATATATCAGTGTTCTAAATACTAAACCAAACAAAATGTCACAGATGTAACTGAAGCTTAGGTACAATATAAGTGATTCACCAGCTGTCGTGCGTTCAACAAACCAGTCTCATACAATGTGTCCTACTTCAACAAGTGAATCTTGATCTACCCTGTACACTTCCCTTGGACACTGAGCTAAAGGTCATAGGTGAAATTGAGGTTTCCATTAATTCGAAAGATTTGCCAGTTTTACCCCTCATTTTGCCTGCACAGCTTGCTTTTGTCAAACTGATTAACGTCTAGTGAAAATTCAAATCACTGTTATCTTTCGCTCGTAGGCTCACCCGAGTCTACCGGAACATACACATGTTCTGCTTTACCGAACCGATCAAACAGATTACTTGTGAATTGGTACAAATAAAACAAACTTGAAAGCTTGTGTCATTCACTTTGGACTAGATTATTTAATAGTGAATTTATACTAAGGTAACCATTGACAGTTCACAGAGACACCGTTTTTGACCACAAGTGAATTTATATCTTGCCCGCCTAGCTCCTGATGTCTATATGGCCTGCTGACATTATTCCATTCATTTAGCTAAATCAGTTATCGCGATCCAGGGTGTCTGTGCGATTCGCCACTGATAACTTCACCACATCATTTCTAATTGATTCGCTACAAATGATATCAAGTATCATTTTACCATCTTCAAACGGGAGATTTTTGTTTACTGCTGAACTGTCTGCTGTCTGCTTGGCAATAATTAAATATCGTGTTAAAATATGACGTACCCGTGGAATATACCCATGCTTACTAACTAGCTGTATCAGATTTACCCATTTTTCAACAGAAAATGATGGAAACACAATTGGAATGCCGCAAGTTACCCGTGGTGATCTATTTCTATTAAACTGCATTTGATCTGATCAATCTGAAGAGAAAATTAGGATAAAAATTCAGTCTAGCACGGTCCAGTTGACCCAACCAGTTTATTCGCAATTTCACATCGTCTCTCTTTTGAACATTCTCTGAAGTCTAACAGTAGTATGGATGTCAAAATATTGGTGACTGAAATCAGAATTATCCATCGTTCAGTTTACGAGAGGGCGTGGTAATCTTGAAATCACAACTGTGTGGTCAAAAACCACCTGCCGTCATTTAATTAATACTGTGGAACATTCGGAAAGTAGATCCTCCTTTCGGAGTGCGTGTTCTCCTTGCGTTGGCGGATGAATCTTAATTGAAGCCCTACTTGCATTAACTGAAAATAAGTAGTGTATAACAGTCTTAATCAATCACTTGTCAACTGTGACTTTTGCTGCACCTAGCCGCTAATTTCCTATAATGAAGTGCATAGCTTTCTTCCTCCTTGTAGCTCAAAGTAAAAAACATAAAACAGTATATGCCCTCTGGAGAATTTCAACATAGTATATGCGGGTTGAAAAAAGGTGTTGATTCACGTTTTTATTGACGTACGAGATTCAGAAATTTGCCTGTTTGGTTCATCAAATTCTATGCAGAAATCCTTCACAGTTTCGTCGAAAACTTTAGTAGGTTTACTTTGTAGTCGAAGTGTTGGATAGTTACTTCAGATAGGGCATCAGTTTTGTACATTTCGCTATCACAGTATACCCACGTGAATCTTGATACACCTGTTTAAGCGTATTAGCAATAATAGTTTGTTGTTGAATTTGTACTGTCGCATGGGAACACAAGATTCGGAAAAATTGCCAGCCAACTTCTTTGTTGCAGTTACTGACCTGTAGTACCATGAGACCAACTGAGTTCACAACTCACACTTAATCGTAGCAAACTAGAAGATAGTTTTGTCTGTCTAATTTGTTTGGCAGAAAACGGCATTTTGTTACGAACGTCTTCTGTCTCAAGTACTCAAAAGACAAACCGGAGGAAAAGAAACGGTTCAGTTCTATGGCACATTTCTCAATAACTGTGTCTGGTGCAATACTGTTCTGCTGTGTCGGATGGAGTATTTTCGCCGGCTTTCCTCATTTGCCTTAAAATGTGATTCTAACCTAACGAAGTTATAACTTAAGAACATCACACCAAATTTCATTTCAGTCACACGTCTAATACGATGAGGTGACAGTTGAGTGTGAAGAGAAAAAATGCACTTCAATTATGGGTAAAAATAGCGTGATCAGTTGCAGTAATTACGGACTGATTAGTTGGGAACAAAATATTCATAACAATCCCTTGAAAGCTTTTTTTGAATGTGAACTGTCTCAAATACAAAAGAACCTGATGCATGTACTGCAATTGAAAAACCAAGTTACAGCCAATTCTCCGAGAAACCACCGATATTTGTGAATAACGCTAAGTGAGTTCAGCAGAGTCGGGCATTGCGTCCTAAGCCGAAATCCTAATTGGAAGACTATAAACTAACGATAGAAGATTATGAGTGTGATCCTCAAGAGAATGGTCAACCAAATTGAACATTTCTCAGAACAAGTCAGGGTTTCATGTACGACAATTTGATGACGCCTAAAGTGAGTCTAGTGATATAGTGTTTTGCAAAGTTGCTCTATAAAAGCCTGGTCAAAGTTCATTTACTGGTTGTGGCAAGGTTGTGCGCCGCTGGTGAACTCTTACTAGAATAACTCTCCGTGACAGCGCTTCTTGTCGAGAGACCCTCATCAAAATTCCATCTGAGTTCGAAGCCTTGATTAAATATGAGCGACGTTCAGTTTCTTAAAAACATGTGGGACAGATATTCCGTTGATCACTGTCTACGACCTTCCACCTCTGATAAAAAGTCTGAAGACTGACAAAAGCGGGTTCAGTTATAACACAATTCGGTGTGTCGTAAAAATGTGATATCGAAATATGAATTTCCATGTAGTGGAATATAGCTTCTGAGTATGTTTACACACTGCTTTCATTTGCAATAACTGTTGCATAGCTTGATATCGTGCAATCAACTAAAATATGAATTCTGGTTATCCACTTGACATCCGCTGTTCACCCAGTTTTCGTACTTTCGCGGTTTAAAACTAAAATTGCGAAGGCAATGTTTAGATCTACATTGTTAAGCAGTGGTTTCAAAAATTTCAGCATTCATCGAGTGATAATTTGTTTCTATGATGGTCACCAAAGGTGTGATTGGCATGATAAAGAGTGACAGTATACCCTCCTAGAGTTTTTCAGCACTTCTGTTCTGCGGTTGTTTGACAAGACACGTAATGACCAGTCGACAGGTTATCCATAATTAATGGTAAATTCTTCCATATTCTATGTTGGACGGCTCTGTTCTGTTACCACTAACAGTTCGATCCTCAATTTTACTGTAAACTTTGATCTTGCTTTTTCAACCATTTTTCACGTCACCGTCAACCTTTTGAAGCTTCGCCACCAGTATCCCTATTCGGGTCATATTAAGCCGAGGGTGAATATAAATCGGTTGTAAATGAACATCTGACACTGGGCACTTCATTCAGATTACTCTAGGTTCATGGCCAGTCAACAGTGCGTGTCCTGGCCATATCGGCAACCAATCGCAAATGCAAAATATGCACTGAACAAACTTATTACCTCTGCCTCTGTTGACCGCTCATCTATGCCTATGACTGAATTATCATCGCATAACATAAGCTATTTGGAATCCGGCTGAATCACAGCTGGGTCTCAAATACACACTTCATGGCTTGAAATAACACCTGATCCCAACGAACCATGGAGTTTAAGAAGTGTTTACAATTGAACACTGTTAAGTCATATTAACAGAAATCATTTGACACCTAGTAAAAAGAAACCGCAACATGACATGCACGACACATCTGGTTGTCGGGAGATCAGCGAAGCGGAGATGTCATGCGCTACAAGAGAAAATGTTGGATCAGCGGAAAGCGTGCTTTTATCAGTTATGTTGTTGTTGTGCGTAGAAAGACCAGTCAGTGCACTGATTTGCCGTATCTGCACATTCTCCTGGGTTCCCCTCACCCCCTGAAGACTGGAACGAATAGGACGTCAAAATGACGATGGAAATTAAACCAGTGGCAAATATCAGTTCTAAGCAGATTAGAAGGTCGTAGTTAAACACGGGTTGAAATCAGTGGAAAAGTATCGGGTTTCTGCTCCATAGAGAGACCGATCTATCCGATGTGATTTGATCGTGTCCCCGAGACAGTCCGTCATTGTGCAATTAATAATTTACGCAGAATTAAAATTTTCAAGTTGACAATCACTCATATTTGATCGCACCGTTCGTATTCAGATAGACTTTCCAGCCAGNATTTGATCGCACCGTTCGTATTCAGATAGACTTTCCAGCCAGCTTCTTTTGAAAAGAGGCACTAGGCTCGAGTTTCGCTTTCAGCAGAGCTCGTCAGTAGTGCATATCATTGCCACGGCGGAAATTCGAACTCTGGCCACGCTTTTCATTGGGCAACCGTGTTGACCACTGCGCCATTAACCTTACATTAGGCACTACCGAATTATTAAATCTGAATGCTCAACCACTTTCGTTTGTGAGCAATGATCAGGCTTCCCAATCGTCTGGAGAGGAGACACAGTAACCGTCTTGTAAACTCCAATCAATAACCCTGGATACGTAATACACATTAAGCGAGCTGACAATGCAGTACTATATGACAGTTCGGATTTTCATCTGAATTGCAACACTTATGACAGAAGTATGAGCAACAACAATGTTCTCTTTTAAAACGTCCAGTCTCTACATCGACCGAATTGCTTTTCTCAAGAACGATTATTTTAAATATGAATGGGCTTCTTCTGAGCCTTCGTACAACATTTTCACACAAATTGCACACGTAGACATTTTGGTCAGAATGGATACAGCCACGTAATAACTTACAATCAGTAACTTTGAAATTTACCGGGTTCTTTTGGGGTGAAAGAGGGTCAAAAACGACACCCGGCAGCATTTTGAAAACAAACACGTGTTGAAGTAAATTATGCACTGTGATAATGATTATTATCTAGTCCAAGTTCACTTTAGCTCTAATCAATAAAATCACGTTTCGCGACGCTTTAATCTTTCTAAGGATTACTTATCGATCTACTCACCCGGCGCAAGTTTTGTATGCGTGCTTCACTACGGAGTTGTATACAAAATAACTAACACTACCAAGGACTACAGGTCAGCTGGAATTAAATTGTGAAGTGCAAACGCAAAGAAACACTGTGAATCCTAACTTTTTTGATAATACCTAGTTCTGTCTTACGCATTACAATATAAAAAGTCTACTTATGTCTTTCAGTAATCCAGAGAATAGGTTAGCGCTATTTTGCATTTCTGTCGTTATACTGAAGAACACTCATATACTGCTGATCTGAATCACTTAGTCAGGTACAACAAAGATAAGAGTGAAAACATAGCTGTCAAGAACAGGAGGTATTACAAATGTCAATAACGTGCTTCAACCGGTTGTTGACAATCACCGGCAGACATGTTGCAGACTGTTGAAACCAGCAAATTAAAGGAAGTATAGTATCAGTTTTATACTTGTAACTACCATTGCTTAACTCCTGTACATCGCGTTTAGCTAGTAAAAGCCAGTGTTGATCATCTTCATAATTTTGGCCATAACTTTGTTCTGTCTGTTAGCATCACATAAAAGAAAGACATGTATGGACTGAATTCGCACTGTGTCAGAAATTCCATTGTGCCATTGTGATTCCAGTTAGGGTGACGAGCCGCGGATTTTTGAAATACAGTTCAATGAATGTAGGTACAGTCTAAGATACTGCGGAAGGTTCTTCGAGATGAAGGCTACGCTCAAGTTGCGTGACAGAAAATTCGCACATAACACTGGCAAGTGCGCAAAACAGAGCGTCAGCTTAACGGCGGTTAACCTTTTAACATAAATCAGAAATTTTGATAAACTGTCGGTTAGGGTATAAGACAGGCAATATGACTAGTAATGCTCTGTTATGCATACTGGACATTCAAGTGAATGAATCACGACCGCGATCATTTCGGCAAATGTTGAATCTACCACTCCGTTAAGCCACTGGTAAGCAGCTGTGTGCAGATTGTGGGCTGATGTGAAAATAACCACTTTGCACATCTCTTGGAATACAAAAACACATAAGTAATGTGGCAAATGAAACCCACCGTTCGGCCGTCGTTCATCGTCCGTCACCGACAAGCTGTCAGCGAGTCTGAACTATTCTAAGTGCCCGATGGGAACGTGGGTGACAGTTCGATAGAACAATTTGTATTCTAGTTTCACAGTTATTGATTTTTGGGTAAAAAAAACAACCACAGACCTCTATTTCGTCATCGTTATTTACGCCGAATTACACAGGTCGACATCAACTAACTGTCAAGAATTCGGTAAATTAAAAAATTATGGAAAAGTACTTTCCTATGGGAAGTGTCATGTGAGGGAAACATGTAGTGTGATGTTTGTTGTCAAAGCATTGATCATCAGTGCAGTTTCAGAAATGCTGAGTTGAACTCTATTCAATTATATTGTCACATAATAACAAATAAACATGATCTCTCACGAAGAGAGGGTAATGGGGGGAGACCCAAGTAAACGGAACAATTTAGAACCGAATTGAGCCAATGGAAGGTAACACAGACATAAAACTGTACTTCCCGAAGAACCGAAAGTTATAGTACCATGTTGATGCACATTTTCTGAAGCAACCAATGGACATATAGCCTGTGAAGTGACAGCCTTTCGTAGCGCTAACGCATATCAACATATATTTGATGGTAGAGAAAGCTCGCAGTGAAAAAGAGAAATCAAGCTTTGAACAGACAGCACAGGAATGCCATGATTCGCTTTGGGAGACAATTAGAAATTGTTGGATGCGTATTATCCTCCCAATACACTCGTTCGCCGATCTACCATAGTTTCTGTTTTCGCCACACATGGTGTTTGCACGTGAAAAGGTGACCCATTTGGAGAAAGCTTTGAGTTNCACTGGCAAGCAGCTGTGTGCAGATTGTGGGCTGATGTGAAAATAACCACTTTGCACATCTCTTGGAATACAAAAACACATAAGTAATGTGGCAAATGAAACCCACCGTTCGGCCGTCGTTCATCGTCCGTCACCGACAAGCTGTCAGCGAGTCTGAACTATTCTAAGTGCCCGATGGGAACGTGGGTGACAGTTCGATAGAACAATTTGTATTCTAGTTTCACAGTTATTGATTTTTGGGTAAAAAAAACAACCACAGACCTCTATTTCGTCATCGTTATTTACGCCGAATTACACAGGTCGACATCAACTAACTGTCAAGAATTCGGTAAATTAAAAAATTATGGAAAAGTACTTTCCTATGGGAAGTGTCATGTGAGGGCAACATGTAGTGTGATGTTTGTTGTCAAAGCATTGATCATCAGTGCAGTTTCAGAAATGCTGAGTTGAACTCTATTCAATTATATTGTCACATAATAACAAATAAACATGATCTCTCACGAAGAGAGGGTAATGGGGGGAGACCCAAGTAAACGGAACAATTTAGAACCGAATTGAGCCAATGGAAGGTAACACAGACATAAAACTGTACTTCCCGAAGAACCGAAAGTTATAGTACCATGTTGATGCACATTTTCTGAAGCAACCAATGGACATATAGCCTGTGAAGTGACAGCCTTTCGTAGCGCTAACGCATATCAACATATATTTGATGGTAGAGAAAGCTCGGAGTGAAAAAGAGAAATCAAGCTTTGAACAGACAGCACAGGAATGCCATGATTCGCTTTGGGAGACAATTGGAAATTGTTGGATGCGTATTATCCTCTCAATACACTCGTTTGCCGATCTACCATAGTTTCTGTTTTCGCCACACATGGTGTTTACACGCAAAAAGGTGACCCATTTGGAGCAAGCTTTGGGTTATTTGGTGATAAATCAATGACATTTGTATTTAAGGGTGGAGCACCTCAGACAGAAGGACCAAAATGGGTTTCTCGTCAGTGCTTGAGCATTTAAATGTTTAACGTCGTAAAGCTTCATCAGAAGCAGTAGTGCGTAATTAATTGCTCAATATGAAGTCCACCATGGGTTTATTCTTGAAAGGTTTAAACCCAAACGGACTGTCTAAAAAAACAAAGCCGAGCAGTATGTAGGCTTGAGGCGTCGTCAAACTCAACAATATAAATACAGTATGTGGAAGGCACCACTATCGTAGGTCCAGAAGAAGAATAACTCTCAGCAATTGTGATTGTGGGTGAGATACGTGGGCAGTACTAGGTCTTGAACATTTAAGAACGTCGTTCAATTAATTCCCGCTTGTTAAATTTTTAACCCATCGACACTGGAATGGAACTTAAGTGGAGTGAAAGCAGTTTAATTACGTGAGCAAAACACATGCGATTAAAATCAAAGTTAAAACTGCCAGCATTTTGGAGTGAATGAATCTGCTAAAGTGAAGAAGTGAACACATCGATGAAATGGTATTCGTTAGCGCCCCGAAATGCTTCTGTGGATGGTATTGTCAAATTTACAATGGTAAACTACTTTTGGTTACCATCTAAATAAATTTGGAGTAGGTCATGAATTGTAACCCGAAATGGCCGATGAGTGTTGTATGCAAAGGAGTGAACAAATACCATTATTTAGGGGATTATAGTTTGCTGATGAATAACAAGCGATTTTGGTTTCCACAAGGTTGATCGCAGCTGATGTATTCCCTTGGGTTCACCATTTGTAGATGATGTTCAATATACTCGAAAATCAAATCCTCTTCTATTCATTAGTAGTCAAAATACCACTCAAAATCCAGTGGTTTCTGTGATTTCAACTAGGAGAGAAATCATAGCCGAGGGGTCATCGATTGGTGTTAACTGGTAGTTATTGTATCGCCTCTAGTGACGATCGGGCAACCTGATCACTAATTACAAGTGAAACTGGTTGAGCGTTCATACGGGGTTATTTGATCGTGCCCAATATGAGGTCACTAGCGCAATGGTCAAGAGGGTTGTCTCGTGAAACCGTGACTGGAGTTCTAGTCCCGGTCGTGACAAGAAAGTGCACTAATGACGACTTCTAATGAGATCAAAATTTGAATTCAATGCCTTTTATCTTCGGAAGGAGCAGACGGGAAATTCTGCTGGAATGCGACGGCTGCCGTTAATTGTGAGTGATGTTCAATCTTTTTGATTGGAGTTCACTTGTGGATATCCTGAAATGTGTAATAGATAATCGTATATGGGTATGTTGGGGTTACAATGGTTTGAACTAATCAGCGTTGAAAAGTAGTTGACAGTTACGTGCAACTACTCTCAAAAACACTTTGTGACGCTGCAACCTACTAGCGCACTGGTAAGCTGGCTCGGATGATACACAAATGTTGCCCACCTCTACAGGATTCAGTGATTAATTTTCACAAACAAGCAAAACTTCCCCCTCAACCAAACATGAACAGCGGCTGCGTACTTAGTAGGCTGAATTATCACTTACGTAGACGATCATAAATGTTAAATTCATTAGAAAGTTTTGGATAGAGGCTGCAAATCAGGCAAAACAACAGGATGGTGGCCTGGGGTGGGAGGGGCATCGTTAGCGGGACCAACAGGCACAGCATGAGATCACGTCCCAAGACGCAAGTCACAAAAAGAACGACATGATCATGGTACGAAGGAACAGCATGACAGCCAGCAATCATTACAGTCAACATCAGGATTAGTTATCGTATAAACCTGGTTGGTAAAATTCACCATACTTACAATATGAAATGGGATGTACCAACTAGAGTTGCTAGATCGGCACGTGAAGTATATCAGACAGGTTCGACTAGAAGGCTGATGGTCAACTGTAAGCATTCCAGTAGATGCGAAAAATCTTCGGTCAGCATTCCCACACAGGTTGGCGCTTCCTTCATTGCAGAAGAACGGTCATTAGAAGAGTGCACAGAATCATTCAACACAGTGGATATCTGTGTCACACACACATGCTCGCATTTCCACCAAATGCTTATCTTTCGAAAATTCCCGACAGACCAACAGATGATCAAATTCAACATCCATGACATCGTTTTATACCGTGGGAGAATTCCATAAACCTATACATTATACATTGTCTTCATGAATGCACACTTATCCAAGTAAGTTTGTCAATCCTGAAACGTGTACCCCTCCCTCATTAGAAAGAATAATTTTCAGGCCTTAATTGCATGTCTATGCCCCTAAAAATCTCAACTTATTGGTCTATATATTCATAACAGCAGGTACAAACAATTTGCTGACGTCAAGAAAAAGAATGAGAGGCAATTTGCTGCTAGTGCCTTTTCAAAGGTAGCAGAGTCGGCTTAGTAACACTCAACAATGTTGAAGACAATGCGAGGAGCATTTCTAGTAGATTTCAATTTTCGAAATAGTCGTAAGTTAAATGAACGAAAATATGACAGGTGGTGAATGTGCCTGATCGCGACTGTGATGGAATCGTTGAACCCAAAATTAGACTAGTGTGAATGATGCCAAATGAAGATGTTTTAAGTGAGTTAAAAGAAGGCAGAACACTTAGGAGTGGAAAACAGATGTAAGCGGTTTAAAAGCGCGAGAACGTCAGTGGTGTCCATCGCAGTCAGACCATCAATACGTCTGTCCGAACTTAAAGACATCCCAATAAAAACGACATGCAACAGTACACCGAATCGAGGATTTAGTATTTAGGTTACTTCGGGTTATTACGCTTCCACGATCAAGTTGTGCGCACCTGCTAAGAAGTACTGAACACACACTCCTTCAGTATCACACTACTGCCGAAACACTCAAGCGAACTAACGATACTATAAGTGTCGAACTTGTGACAAACAAAAGTATAGTGAGCATGTTCGCTCGTAATTTCTAATTTGAGTGCCCCACTGAAAGCATCTAATATTCAGGGAACAATGTTCAATACCAAATGTTTTCCGCAGTATTTCAAGGTACCCCATATATGAATCACTGTTTGGAGGCACTACAGGTGAAGGAGGGTGGTGGTTTCAAAAGGCACTTCAACTCCACGCAGTTACTTCCCCACCGGTTATTCCGTCGGCACAAAACAATGAAGTTCGTGGTTTACACACAATTCTGAACGCGCAAAAAACACACTTGGTGAGAATGCTCGGTTCATTCTGATTGTTAAATACAATGCAATGTGCAATTGTTCACACCGAACCGTTCACTGGGAACTGTTTGAAAACGAGAAACGTGTCTGGCTTGCAGCAATCAACAACGAACGAGGTTCGGGTTTCCACAATGACCACAATGAGTACGAACACAAGACTAGTGCATGTTCCGATGAATAACCCCGTCTCGTTGGAAGTATGGAAAGATTATTTCCTTCAGTAACATCTATCATGTGACGAAGCGACGGCGACCTCGTAATTGTCAGTTAAACCCATTGTGAGAGGAACGTTGATACGTGGGTACAATCTACATTCTGGGGTACTGCTGTGTGAAACCAGCACACTAGGTAGGTCGAACATTATTGTTATTGCGCAGGATTCTCTCATTCAGGGGCATCAAACAACAATCGCACGAATTTCACAGAGGGACGTTTGAATGATTTCTGAAGTGGAATCTGAAAACGAAGAACAACTGACTACAAGGTGTCAACACACGCAAGATGTAGATTAGCGTACAACACGTCACTCATCGCCTCAAGTCTAGGTGAAAAGGTCTATCATAATGATAACAGTGAGATGAAATGAACAGGTTACATGGTTTTTACACAATCGGGTGAGAGCGTAATGGAACACAACATAAAGATTGTTCAAACGAAAACTGAAAACAAAGGGCAGCTGGTTGAACGTGACAAAAGCAGGTTAGTAGTATGTGAGTATTCGGTTCATCATTCTTCCTTGATTGACAACAAGCTATACATCATCACATCACTCAGAGAGGTTTTGTGAAAACAGTGCAAGCAACGTCAATATCGCTACACATACGGTCACTCTGACTAACTCGATGAACAGTTTTCAACTCCGTCTGAAGCTGTCGTGGGTGCCTCCTGCATCGCACACCAAAATCTAGGCTCGGATTACACGCACGTGACACGAAACAGCTAAGTAGAGAAATCACAGCCGTCTACGTCCCCGCTAACTTCGGCCAAGAGGACCGGTGTACAATGATTTGCACTGACTGGTAACGGGAAACATTCGTACAAGTCGTGCAGGTGAATCACGGGAGTGCATGGAGCAGGTACGATACACAACAATGTTCGGAGATATTTGGGCACATTATTCTCACAGAGCAAATACTGGTGTTCAGCAAACTTTACAGCGGGCTCAGTAAAACACCGTCAGGTCATTCCGATCAACGCGAATCAATCGAATTGAAAAGACGAATTACTCATAGTATCAGGTCAGATGGAAATGGAAACATCACCCTCTTGCTGTCGAACACTGAGATGGGACCATTCAGCTATATCACCCACTCGATTGTTGGGATAGATAGCGACAGACCAATGTAGATTTCCCTCAAGCGTGGTGCATGAATCTCATGTCGTGTTGTGTAATTGACCACCTGACAAGGATAATCTGACTGTGAATCTGCTTGACAAGGGAAAGTCGTTAAACACAACGCTTTAGAAAACGGTATGTGATCGACCGTGCATATACTATGCGAATTACAGCCAACATGCAGGATTTCACAGTTCCCTACTGCATCACAAAGATCACTCAAAGAAGAGAAACGTGTGAACGAGACACCTGGGAATTAGTCTGCAGTAGCCAATGGCCAATTTCGGTGTTGATTTGCAAAAGCATATCAACCATTCCGGTAATGGAATATCTCCGTTCCACATATATCCGAGTATAATCACACACAAATTTATCGACCATACTATGCGGCCACTCCTGCTCCTCCGAGTGCAATCAGCGAAGCGATTGACGAAGATTGACCACTACAAAATTGTGTGCACACACACGGTGTTGTTGTCACGCCCACTGTATGGTTCACGTGAGCCGCGCACACACATCGAATGTGCCTCCGGTGCCGTCCGCATATATAAGCGACAAACAGCATTACGATCGTCACTGAAACGCAGCCCGGTTCAAAGAGAACTGCACATTGTCCATACCATACCACAGGAAACCGAGTTAACCGGTTCGTGGACGTGAATATCACAGAGTCATAACACTTGCTACTGAGCAAGCCAGATCTGCCGAGACACTCCGGTAGTCTAGTGGTACCATTGCAGAGGATAGAGGGTCATGTTGGATGGAGAGCAAGGACAACCGATATGTTGGAGACAAGATCAGCTACGGAAGTATCGGCTCTCCTGCAATCCAAAAAATCGTTCCTGTGTCACAATCCACGCTTCAACTCAGTGGTCTAATATGAACCGTGCAATTAATGTCAGCGGAAATTTGTATCAACTGCATTGTTCAAATATTAGTCTGTAGAATTGGCAATAGCTTCAGTGAATTTTACCATATACTTTTGTCAATCCTCAGGTTAGTCACCGCCATACAGTCTGGGTGGTGTGCCAATGAGCCCACTGTTGTTTGCGTCATACCTGTATTCACGGGGTGACCTGATCAGTTCGTGGAATTCCGTTTCCACTCAGTTGCTGCGATATCATACGAAACCTCTTCCGCCTTGTAGCGATTATAACCATAGAAAATGTACACATGAATGCGACTATCAAAATATCATTTATTATAGTCGCTACAAGCTGACTGCGCATTAGGAAGAAACACGTAGAGCATACGGAAATAGAGGACTTCCCTCAAACAGACGGACGACGCATGCTAACTTAACAAACCCGGCACACATCCATGAATGACCGGACCATGGTCGCATTAGAAGATGTGCAGCTCCAATTCTGACGTATCGATAATGGGAGGACGCCGCGTCCAACTGCTACAATGAACTGGCTCAGTTGCACCGCACTAGTAATTCAGAAAACTGAAGAGGACAGATTCATGTTTGCACACAGCATTTCGCGTACAATCCAGTTCAACCAAAGGTCGATCAATCAAGAATCAGCATGTGGATTCCCGCTACTCGGTTCTCATTCTTTGGAGGACATGACCTCACCCGTCTTGTTAAGACGAACCACAGTGGGACGAAATGTGATGGCAGTGTTTGTTTTGACAGGGGTGTACAAACAGCTTCATTCACTCACACTGCCCAACCATTGATATTTCAAATGTGCACTAACACAAACAAACCAACACATCATCGACATATCCCTGACGGGCATCAACCTGGGTTTGAATAAGTACACGCAATCAGACGCGAAACATCTCTGTGTTCATATTCGTTTGAATTGGAATTATTGGAAGACGAGATTTTGCGCGCAAAACCTGGCGCTGTGAAGCGTGTTGCAGCATGCAATCTGCTTGATTACACGCATTTTTTCTCGATTGTTTGATTTCGTTTTTCGTTGTAACTCACCGTCTTCCCAACAACCATCTGATAGGAAAGTTTGTCTTCAAGGAGACTCGTGCTTGCACATCTGGGGTTTTCGAAACAAAGATTCTTTTGTATTCTTCTAGTTCAGAGTGGATTTACGGAAGCATCATGTTTTCTGAGTTCTCGCAGAACTGGAGTCCGAGCCTGATATTTTGTTATTCAAGGGTTGTTTGCAATTCCTTGTTGGATACGGAAGCTGCAGTTAAATGTGGGTGACTTTCTAATCACAAACCATACCAACCCCTCATTAGCGGAAGCTCAATTAAATGTTTGTATAACCATTTTCCAAACTACCCTCCATCGGTTCAGTAAGTTTTGTGACAAAAATGTTCAGGAGATTCCGGAACCACCGCCAGATAACCATGACATTAATTCATTAGGACTCTGCAAACCTATTCTTAGTAGTCAAACAGTGGAAATAGCTTAAAGATAGTTTACCGCGAACGATGCAAAAACAGTTTGAACACGACTGTCTATCAGAGTATTCTGGTTGACTTTCGAATTCCTGCTGATTGTGCGTTAAAAATTGTCTTGATCAAACTGATGGCAGACGTCTAGCTGTCGAAATATGTAGACCAAACATCAACAAGACTTGCCCAAATCGACCGGTTTAGGTTGGATATGCCAGCAGGCTGTTTTCGTTACGAACAGTGTACTTGCTGGATCTCCTTAGATGTTGGCATATCCAAGTTCTCACGTCTGAACACTTAGTCACCGTCTTTGAATTTGACATTAGTGGCGTACTGCTCAACATGTCTGCTTGATATCACCTTTAACCAGAGTTCATGTCCCCGTCAGTGGATGAATATTCTCTACTCTGGGTATAAGCCGAGTGTTCGTGCAGTTTTACGTGGTCCGCAAACTGAAATTTGTATTGAGAAATTTGTCAGAAAGCTTAAGCCTGTGGTTACTTCAGTCAGCCTGAGTTCATTCATAGGGTTGACGAAATTTGGGTAAAAATTTTAATCTCAGTAAAGAAAACCTACACGCCTTAAGGTTGGAGAAGGCCGTGTACACTGAGCAGTTCACAAGCCGGTCTTTATTCTCTGAGTGTTCTTTATTTTCCTTAGGCAATGGTATACCCGCTTGCAGACTTGTTTACCCCATGGTCCAAGTGACCAAGCAACAGAACGGAATGGTTTACTGGACTGTATTTTCCATGTATTTTATCACTCTTACGTTTGAAATTCAAGTGCGGTTCTAGCTTTTCGGACGACAGAAGCGGATAAAATGTTTACTCCACTCACTGAAATAGGGGGCCTCATTCTCACCGTTACATTGTTGACGCTATAAGCGTCTCGACTGATCTGCAAGGACGTGATAGTTGATCTCAGATACTGTGTTAAGGAAACGTTTACACTCGTAGTAATGGAGCGAATTATCATTTCTTCCAAATACTTCTAAAACACTTTCTGGAAATATTCCTTTCTAATCGTTACAACAGGCAAGCATTAATGAGTTGACTAGCTTACACAGTGGTCACCAATGTGGTTTTCAGCCAACATACGGTTTTACTGTTCACGGAGGTTCACTTCTACAGAAATCGACCGAATAACAAAATCACTTTCCTTTGTCCTCAAACCGGAGTTTTGCAGGCACTGGTTAACCACGAACCATTTATGTGATGTTGAGAGCGAGAAGGGTAATGCTACACACGGTTAACAAAGTGCGTGTCTTCTATCCAACGGAACACACCATCTCATGTCTTTCACAGGGCAAAATCTTCCCCAGCGCGCCTAGGTGATAGGCATTCATACAAATTTTCTCTTTGTAATTTCACGAGCAGTGTTGTTCAAACCAGGTTCACACACTGAATCATTTCAATTCAGACTATCGGAACCCAATCCGGCTTACTATTTTCCTAATTTCAAACCTGATTGTCGGTAAGACTGAGTGTGATGAACTTAATACTGGGCCACCCCAGGCATGTTTTTAGCAACTTGTCTCTGAATACTGGTTGCGGACTATCCAGTGAGTATCTTGGCCGACCCGTTGCTGTTGGTTAGCGGTGCTGCTATCCTTTGGTGTCCACAATAACAGGTAAGTGCATTCACACGGACACTTGTGAAATGGTGACATCACTATCGTATGTTCAACGTCACACTGAAGTGTGCGGATCGAGCAAACTTTTAGCTGTTGTGTACAACACTTAAGCAACACGAAATCCGCGGTGTATGACCGGTGAAAACGAATGTTCCGGGTCGTTAACTTAGGTAGTACAGTTATAAATTGATCGGTCTTTTAGTTGATGTCAAACAGAAAGCGAGTACAAAGCGCTGCACATTGACTGTCTGATCGGCTGTCCTTTTCCAACAGAATTTAGTGAGATTTGTAGATAGACCATCCATCACTCATGCCTCTCTACATGCTCCAAATTGACGGACAGCCAGAAATGGATTGCTTTCCTAACCATTCCAAACATCTTTTGATTTGTTCCAAGATCAATTTTTCTTTCGTTCATTTGCCTACAGATTTAACCTCTAGAAACAAAATGATTAATTTTGGGAGTAAATATCTCCAAAATAATCCGTTTGTACCGATCACCAAAAGTATTCGTAAGCAGCTCACAGAAACTATCTCACCTGTGCACAAACATTCTCACTGCACTGTTCATTCACCTCAGATCCATATCATGTTGCTTCACTATATCAAAGACAAAACGGGTCACACATGTGTGAAATGATGGGACTTAAGCGTTCGCTTCTTCTGCCCAGTGTGGATTTTTAATTAACCTATTCAGTACAGACAGCTTTTAATGCATAGTAAAACTGAAACTATTTGCAAGTATTTCAAAGACCAAATATTTGACCGTCGTGACTTGTAATTTTGTCTCATGTCTTATTTTCAATGGACATCTCAAATCAGACGACGTGCATATTGTTTTGGCCCAGCTTGCGGCAAGCGCAATTCAAGGAGTACTATTTTACAGTCTATTTACCTTAAAAACACGTAACTGTTTTAAATTATTTCCAACTGACATGTACTGTGATCCAAAAATACAGTCTGTGAAATCAGCAATTAAATTGGGGGTAAAAACTTACTCCTTGGTTAGTGCCCATGGATTTTCGGCATATAAGTAAATGTACCGTTTTGTTTGATGACAAATATTTATCCGTCGCCGACCAATCTTGATTAACAAACCACCAACACGGCCGTCTTCGAGTATCTACGAGTTTATAGCGGTCGGTAAAAGTATTTGACAGTTTGTTGTCAGAGTTCGCCAAGCTTCGCTATCAGATAGTCTTGGTGAAGAAATGTACACGGAAACTGGGTGGACGCCGCGTTGTAATTTGACTTACCAAAGCGCGTACGCCAATTTTTGATATTGGTCAATAGGATATGCTGGCAATTTTTTCAATGTAATGTTACGTTTCATGCAGCCGCCCGGTTCTTTGCAATAAAGACAACAAGCGATCAGTAGAGCAGGCGATGCTTGTAGGACTGTGGGTGATGTGTGAGATCAACGGTAGTCTGCTTATCAAGTAACCACTCTAAGAGTTTTGATAAGTGGACCTAACCGATCTTTACAAACCAAAGACGGTAAACACAGGATAACAGACAACCAAAGAATGCCTCATTACGCCACTGAAAACTGTGATATTACTGTATAGCTGACGTGAACTGTAAAGACTAAATATTTCTCAATATCGGCTGGGATAGAGTTCATGATGCCTATCTTATACAACTCCCCATGAAAATAAATCAAGGTCCACTTACTCTGGTCCTGTTTAGTTCAGAATTTTCTGTGATGATAAATACTGATAGCTAATGAGAATCCCACCAGTTAGTCTGGCTCTGCATTGGGAACATGAGGTAAAACGTGTCGTGTCTTTACTAGCAACTTTGAGTTGAAGTGGCAGCAGCGCTTAACCGTGATTAATCTTAGCGTTATATACTTGTCGGTGGACGGAGGATTTTCTTCCAGATGGTAATTTTTTTTACCCATCTTTGTTGTCATTGAACAATTAGTGGCATTCGGTTGATCTACTGTTGACCCTATGATGAATTTAACGTGTGCAGAACAAGCTTTGAATTCTCAAAACAAGAATGTTTCTTTCATATGTGGTATACATTGCGTTGTGTTTTGTTTCAGGCCAGTGTTCTGTAAGGACGATTCTTTGAATGCACACCTGACATATAACCCAAACCGATTGTGTCCATCAAAATTAAAACATCTTAGATAGACTCTATTGAATACAAATTTTCTGTGTCAATCAGCCAAAAACCTTCATTCACAAGCCCGGAAAGTCGCCAATTAATCAACGACTTGCCCTCTGCTGGTTTATGCCAGTTCTTCAAACAAATGGAATGTCTGTCCACTGATTTGGGTTCAGTACAAAGGTCTGCAATAGACGTGCAGCAACCACTCTGTTTTTTTGAACCGGACAACAGTTATGGAATTTTGACGGAAACCTTTATTTGAATTCGTGGGTAGCGGCGTTCTGCAAACGATCGTGGAGACAGTCTTGATCATATAAGGTCACGTTTGTATTATCTCACATTCGATGATATGGAATGTATGATTTTTAACAGGGGGACTGGCGTTCAGGACCAGGCTCAGCAGACGTTTGCTGGTCGTATCCTTTCGAAAACAGCTAGCTAAACTTTCAGTTAAACAGATGTTTAATGCCAGCAAATGGAAAACGAATTAGCTACTGGGTGCAGTCATCAACAGATGCCTTTGTCATCAGTAATATGCGTGGTGCACCCATGGAGGTGTATGCACATCTGCATCTGACGGTGTGTGATAGGTTTACTGTCCGTTTGGTGAACCCAGTGTACCCAACCTAGAAATGGAGTTCGACTGGACGTCTAGTAAGCCGCGTAAACCAGTTGGCATATGCAGAAAAGTTGAAGCAGTGCACTTGTCAAGTGTGATGGTGACACACGGCCCCCGATCTTAAAGTAAGCTCGCACCGTGGCAAGCAGCCTCCTTGGGTTATCTCTGTCTTGACATCTGAAACACTGGATGACACTCTTGAGAAGAAAGGTTTTGTAACTTTAAGGTATTTTGTTCACTTGTGACATTTCTGGTTGAGAGAAGTACCACGAAGACCATTTCGTTACACATTTAATTTGGCTGTTTTTGTAATTTCCCGAACAAATTCCACATATATCTACAGTTAAAAAACGGATTGATCCGTAATTTTTTATCACTTCGAATTTGTGAAACTTTGTATAACAAATCTACACGTTTTCTGGCAAATAGCAAGCTGCTTCAGGTTTGCATTTAAGTAGAAAACCTGTCTTGATTATGATGACAACGGTCCTGTATGCACTTGTCAATCTTTTGGTATTCTGCGTAGGTTGATATCATGAGTTGTGCTGAGAAACGTTCAGTTCGAATGCTTCATTTGCAACCAGACACGTTGCAATTTACCAAAACTCCGTCAGCTTGAACTTATTCATACAGGTGTCGGTAAATATCTAATCAACACATCCTCCGTTTGCCGGTTTAACTTCGGGAGTCAACGTACTGTAATCATTTTTAAGTTTGATATTGGAGTTCCAATATAAAAGTAGATGTTAAGGGTATTTTAGTAGATTACTTTCACTGGCTGGAACAACATATTTTCCGAATTAGTGAAATTAGATCCAATGAGTCAATGGGAATTTATTGAGTTTCCCAAAATTGAGCAAGGAATTCGAGAGCATCAACAAGCATGGACGAGCACTTTGTTTACAGTTTACAATTTCGTCATTTATTTCAGAGGAATTAAATAAATTGACGTCCTCATCGCATGTAGTTATCTTGTTGATAGGTCAAGATAATATGGGAAAGTTTAGTCATGAATACTCATCCATTATCCTGGTAATCCTAGACTGCACAAACCGTTTTCTATTCTGGCGGAACATGCTCAGCTTTTGAATTCACTCGCTTTGTTTATGATACCCATCGTTGTGCAGTTTTGTGATACGATTCAAGAAATAACTGTGCGCTGTGTGCGCACACGCATTAGACGTCTGCTGTGGCCGACTCCACGTACGTCATGCAGCTGACTAACGGATGTGGGTAGCCTGTGTCGTTTTGAACAAGGTCAGAGCTTGTGTCAATTATGGTCAACTGTTCATATACCAAATAGTTTCTTTAAACTGATCAGCTGCATTACATGCTATTCTGAGGCAAAGATTGGTTTTCTTACCGGACTTGGCTAAAACAGCTGAGTGAAGTACATCAAGATGAAAACTGGTGTTTTCTTCGGTGTATGCACTTCTTCCTATCAATCAGACGGAACTGTGCGCGATGGCTCTGTCTTTGGCACAGTTGAAATGTGCTTGACGACGTAAAACGTATATAAAGTGAAGAATCTTATTGAGTATTACGTGGCAATCACTGATGCTACCACGAGGTCTTGTAATTCTTTACTTTTGCTAGAAAGTTTTTTCGTATAAAATACTGTTTACCATTAACTTACAACAGATGCGTCATACAGAAACGAAAGACTGTGCAGTCGCTTGTTATCTGTTGTGGAAATTGAGCCTCAAAGGGAGCTGAAATCAAACTAGACAATTTGGCTCAAACTACCCAAGTGATGACAGTTTTTGTGGCATACTTTGGTGAACATTTTTCATACAGTAATACCGCATGTTTGCAAGAGTCAATCGATGATAATATGATCAATGTTCATTCTTCTTTCACGGTTGATTTTATAGTGGCGTGTAAAAACGATTTGATTACTTTTCATCAAAAATGTTATCAGTGCACACTTACAGTGCGGCCGTCATCAGTTTCTCATTTTGAAGTTTCGCTAACAGTTTTTCCAATTACTTAAACAATCCGAGGTCATTTATATGGACCTCACAGATTAGACATAAATTTATCGCACATGAGTCAGAATATTACTTTCATGCTTTAAAGAATGAAATAAATTTTCAGAGCTGCTTTCGGGTGAGGGACTACGCATAGTTGTTTGTATGCTAAAGCTTTTCCGCCCAAAAATTTACGAATGAAAAAGTATGACTTGGTTCAAAATCTCTGCTGGTTGATTATGGCAGCAACTGTGAATGCTTCCAACTCAACGCTGATGGTCAGAAACATTTGAACGCTGAATAGTGAAACGGCTGATATTGGATCACAAGGACGAAAACCAGCTCTCCCCTACCACTCGTTCATAATTCTCACTTTTGTGTGAAGTTGAAAACAGTGAGATTCACTTGCCCTTTAGTTTTGCTGTGATTACATGTGGACCATTGCTGATAAATATTAAGCAATGTAATGATAAGTATCACACGTAGTATTCACGCGTCACATCCTGAGAAGCATTTTGATATTGCTATATACTTCCGGTGCTATGTTCTTAATTGATCGTTCAATAAATACGGAAATCTAAAAATAGCTGTGCTGAGCCAGAGCTGAAGGTAGAAGACAAATACATCCTCCATAACGACTGAAATGATGTTTAGCCGCCTCGAGCAGTACGACGTACAAATCGGTCTTTTGATTCTAGACATTGTTACCCTGCGTTATTAGGAAACGTTTGAAAGATGGTGCTAGTTTTAGAAACATGATGGTACTCACTGTTTTAAAATCAATCACCGACATAATCACCAAACCTGAAGTATTTGAGAATATTTTTGGCAAGATTACGTGTTAGGCGTCTAGCTGCGTGATGAATGAAAGGTTCCTGCACGATGAAGGGGAATTGTGCGAACATGTAAGATCAGTATGCATGTAAGCCATTAACTCATGGCCTGGATTCATGGTTGGCACTGGAACAGTAACAATCCGCTGAACAGAAATATTCCCTTGTGTTAATCAAACTTATAAGATTGTACATCAGTATATCGACCCAGGAGAGAAAGATTAATTGTTTAACTAGTAATTAACTAAGAAAAGGCGGTTGCTGAAAAGTTGTGTTCGGGAGAAACACTTAAAGTTGCCTCTGTCATGTCAAAGAATGCAACTGTTATTGGCTGTGGCCGGGATTTCATTAGAAATTGTTACGGAAATTGCTAGCAACGTTTCAATGCAACGGATTTCATGTTAATTCATCTGTTGGTGTTTGGAAAAGATTACATATTTCTTTGTGCATCACTGAGCCGTATTTATAATTCGGTGCTCAAACAACTGTCAAGTTTACACGTCAAAGTGATGAACGCTATAGATAATAATTAGGCTGTTTAAAAACATATACCTTTTTCACGTGGTAAGGATTGCCAAAGTTTATTCATTGATAGTTTCATCAGTGATATTTGGCTCGGTTCACGAAAATCCACCGTGTGTTGTAGACGTTCATCCTCGAAATGCACTGACTGAAAGCCAACAATTTTAGCGGGACACAACTATCGCTGAGTAACTTCAAACATGCAGTATTCTGTAAACATCCTGAAAATACGCACGCATATTTCGATTACACAGAATGCAGTGGAGACAATCAAAGCACACTAGTTTTTAGGTAGATGTGGTACGTTAACTGTTAGGCATAATTTAGCTATCTATTTTGGTTAATTTGAGACAAAAACGCTTCAGTATACATGGCTTATAAGAGAAAACATTTTTTGATGTTTCGCGAAAAAAATACTCCGAAAACAATAATTGCGGACGTGTTTATTCAATTTTATTGGGACCTACAAAAAAATCAACATATCGGTTGGTCACATTTGTGATGCTTCATCGTGCATGGATGAACAATAGTTATGTGACGAAACTTTTCGGAACTGTGTAATGGTCGCGGGAATATTTATCTTCTGTTGAGGAATATAGTCGAAAACAGCTTAGTTTCAAATTCAGAGAAAACCAGCTCAAATTTTTACCAAATTTTATTGATATCATCGTGTTCTGTGACGCCGTCGCCTTAGCTTTGGAAATCATTTCCCAAAACAATTTTGATAACTGCAAACAGTAGGTAGAACTATATAGTACACATCATTTGCCACACATTAGTTTGTTCAGTAATTGCTTTACTAATTTTAAGTGTAATTAACTATTCAGTTGGTTGGTGTGTACTCTGAACTGCGTTTGGAAATTTCCCAGGACATAAATCACACTGTTTAAAGCATGCAGATATTTGTTGACCTCAACAAATTAGGTTCATGGGCATACATCACGCTAGTACTCCTAAGGGGTCCTTAGAAAGTTTCCTTAAATTTTAATGTGGACATCTGAGTGAAAGCTTGATTATCAAAAATTCCCGCACAAAAGAAGCCGCATATAAATTAATGATCCCAAGACACAAAACGCACACTCACGCATTTCAATGCGGGCTTCCAAAGTCGTGACCAAAACTCAGACTATGTTATTGAGTGGGTAAAATCAAAACAACTGAGAATGTGTCATTCAAATCTTTTATGTGCATATTCAGTTAATAAAACGGTTTTTGATGATCTGATTTGTGCACATTGCTGCTGTAATCGAGTTATATACTTAAGGGTTATGTAAATACTTAAACCGGACAATCTATGACGACGAAAAACGTGGATCGCTTGTTCTCTCGCCTAACTAAAAGTTACTATGTTTTGTCAGTACCGTTTGAACAAGCATGGTTTTAAAACGTACTGCACCTTATTCCTGTAGAAAGTAAGCTATTAGGTTATGTTCAGATGACCTTGCAAAATTAGATCAGTCCCCAACAGTCAGCAGTCGGATGTATCCTTTGCATAAAATGAACAGCACTCACTGCCAGTCACAGCTGTTTAGCCCAGATAAATACAAACAAACACCAGTATATTTTCACAAGCACCTTTTACTAGGCGGCTGGTTGTGGCAATTTAATCTTGTGTTCAACATGGGCAAATATGTGTAGTCGACGTGTTTTCCTGATGAGAACTTAGACCACAGTTCAGATGTTTGCTTCACTGCGGTGCCCAAACATTAGTGATTCTAAAGTCTAATATGCCTTTTCAGAAGGAATTGAATATAAATCTATTGAAATGAACACGATTCTTTCAACTGTCGGTCACGATCAGCTTATCTCCACCGAAGCCCCGATTACATAGAAGACAAAATATTACAAATAATCCCGAGGAGGAAACGTTGAAAGCAACACCAAACAGGAGAATTTAAAATGCAATCGATTACCCATAACATGCAATCAGTGAAACCTAATTCTTTTGGTTCCCAAATAGTAGTTCACAATTCACTGTTGCCATCAACAGTCCAACAAAAATTACAAGCAGGCAGTGTTTTCAGCTCTAACCTAATTAGAATACTCGGACCAGTTTTTAAATTACACAAGAGAAGAACAGAAACTTGTTTGAAGGGGCTTCATGATCCTTGCAAATTCCGGACAATACTAATATAAGGACAGCAAGATGATGTATGGGTGCGAACGAAGAGTGACATTTTTTCCTGGTTGTTTCCTAAGTTAGTCTGCAGATAGCAGTTTGGTAACTGAGATTTGATTCGCTTTGAGATTAGCTGCCTGAGACAGACGGTCCCTGAATACACTGAAAACTTAAGAGTGTACGGAGGCACCGAGACATTCAGCCAGTATTTTCTTATGATATCCACGTACTGTTCGGTAACTGGATCCCTTCTGATTCACGATACGGCACAAAGTTTTGTCAATCATGTAAGTCAGCCAACAATGTTTGATTCAGGTTGTATACAACGTAAGCTCGACGGTAGCAGCGATATTCTGTTGGGTTGCCCAGCCAAAACATTATGAAAGTAAGAACTATACTCAGGATACACTCTCGTTGATGGCCGTTAATAGTGAAAATATGGGAATTTTCAAGATGTACCCCTGACTAGGTCTAACGATGACAAAATCTAAGTCACTTACTACAATTCCAACAGGATTGATTGCTCAAAGGATATGCAGCTAGCGGAACTGAGTGAAGGTCATTGTCAATTTTCCAACCTCCGTAAGTGTTATCATTAACTAGTAGTGATTTCTATTTCAACTGTACACGTGTGCATGTGTACTAAGGGTTCTTGACCCGAAATGCCGTACAAACGTTAATCATCCATCCGTTGCAATAACTAGTTCGTTAAACCACATCCTCTGCTATAGTTGAAAATGTATAGTATGCCATTAACACTTTAAAGAAGTGGACAATTTGTTGATGCGGCCCCATTGAATTTGTATTCTGAATGGCGTTGGAAATATGCTTGTCCCTTTGCCACTGTGTTGAAAAAGGTCGCTTGGATGAGGTCTTGATAAACGCTTATCTGATCACCCCCCTATCCAATGAACAGTGGAAGAACTGGTTCACATAAACTGGACGGTAATCATGCTACATTGTGGTACCTGAATAATTGTAGGTTTTCTGGCCGGTTCTTTAAAATAAGACAGTAATTTTGCTCATTACTGTCCGCAAATAGTTTGTCGTCCCGGCACAACCGAGATTAACACTCTCAGTAAAATTCACATGAGACAACACGCTGAGCGAACACGATATATTCCGGGTTAAGAGTGAACCACGGCAATAGCTTACAAGTAAGGTTTGGATACTCACCCATTGTGAAAAAATGGTTGTTTCCCGAAACGAATTTCCGAAGAGAAACCAACAACGCTTCATCGCAAGTTTCATTTTCTTTATCACACAAGGTACATATTGTAGTGTTGATGTTTATATTTCACAGTTAAATAGTCTTAGTGAAAAGAAACCAAACGCCGGTCTCAACAGCGAAAATGTTACTACCAGTACAAACCAAATCTCACTGTACTTGCCAGGTCCATTTGAGGGTATCAGGTCACTCACGTGAGCAGAGCGGAAAGGCAGTTGCGTAGCTGAGCAGCTGACCTGGTGTTAGCTTGCATCAAACTTGAGACAAAACAAGTCCCAGTGACTGGTGCACTGTCAGTACGAAGAAAGCCACCAGCGCCTTCAATGCACGTCGCTTGTTGGCAGCTGGATACGCCAACATCCTGACTGGTGCTTTCATAGTCATTTACGTCAAAATACAACGATTACTTCAGTATGCTGGCATTACTGCTGTTCCCAGATTGCAACCATTTATTTTTCTGAAGAAGATAAGGCAGTAAGTCAGAAACTGCAGTGGTAAATGGATAGCTTCAGTGTTTTTTTTGTACATGTGTGTGTGGTTGTTTCATTCACTTCCACAAACACGTTTACTTCTGTCTTATAAACGCCAACATAGCAGAACTCATCCAATCATATTCAGGCAACAAACTGTGCAAACAACTGTTTTTGAAATATCCTCAAACCTAACAGATCACAGAAATACACAAGTTGCGAACAACCGACTGGCATCTAACAAATTTCAAGGAATATTCGATTAACATCATCGTGGAACATGTGGACGTTGTAGGTTCACAGGGTCATATGCAAGACAATTAGCAGACTGCCTCACATACGGCCTGGAATCAATGAAGCTTGTAACTGTACACAATAAAATGCTATAAAGCACACAAATCTACTGCGAATTCGCTGGACCGGAATGCCTGCTGTCTATCGTGTGTCGTCATTAAATATTTTATGCGGAGTAATTCCTTAGCATGACAATTTATTGACAAACTAGAGCAAAGGATCTAAAAAGAAAGAAGTTAAGTAAATTGTGAATTATCCTGAAAGCAATTGCCTAATCGAATTTTAATTGAATAGGTTAAATGATACCCTCTAAAATGTCGTTGGATAAGAGTGCTATTCCGGCCGACATGTGCACCACATAGTTCAGCTGTGACATGCTAATATTACAAACGTTAGTCTCAACGACAAGTCTGAGAAGAAAAGAATGTGAAATATGATAACATCACGAAAGATATTTTGAGTGTCTGGACGACAAATGACTCAAACTGAGTCTCATGGCATCAACCAATCTGCGTACTAAAATGTACGGTTAAACCGAAAAACGAAATCAAACAATCGAGCCCAAATACGTGCAATCAAGCAGATTACATACTCCAACACCCTTCACAGCGCCAGGTTTTGCGCGCAAAATCTCGTCTTCCAATAATTCCGATTAAACCAAGTATAAACACAGAGATATTTTGCGTCTGATTTAGTGTACTTATTCAAGCCCAGGTTGGTGCCCGTCAGGGATATGTCGATGATGTGTTGGTTTGTTTGTGTTAGTGCACATTTGAAATATCAATGGTTGGGCAGTGTGAGTAAATGAAGCTGTTTGTACACCCCTGTCAAAACAAACACTGCCATCACATTTCGTCCCACTGTGGTTCGTCTTAACAAGACGGGTGAGGTCATGTCCTCCAAAGAATGAGAACCGAGTAGCGGGAATCCACATGCTGATTCTTGATTGATCGACCTTTGGTTGAACTGGATTGTACGCGAATTGCTGTGTGCAAACATGAATCTGTCCTCTTCAGTTTTCTGAATTACTAGTGCGGTGCAACTGAGCCAGTTCATTGTAGCAGTTGGACGCGGCGTCCTCCCATTATCGATACGTCAGAATTGGAGCTGCACATCTTCTAATGCGACCATGGTCCGGTCATTCATGGATGTGTGCCGGGTTTGTTAAGTTAGCATGCGTCGTCCGTCTGTTTGAGGGAAGTCCTCTATTTCCGTATGCTCTACGTGTTTCTTCCTAATGCGCAGTCAGCTTGTAGCGACTATAATAAATGATATTTTGATAGTCGCATTCATGTGTACATTTTCTATGGTTATAATCGCTACAAGGCGGAAGAGGTTTCGTATGATATCGCAGCAACTGAGTGGAAACGGAAATCCACGAACTGATCAGGTCACCCCGTGAATACAGGTATGACGCAAACAACAGTGGGCTCATTGGCACACCACCCAGACTGTATGGCAGTGACTAACCTGAGGACTGACAAAAGTATATGGTAAAATTCACTGAAGCTATTGCCAATTCTACAGACTAATATTTGAACAATGCAGTTGATACAAATTTCCGCTGACATTAATTGCACGGTTCATATTAGACCACTGAGTTGAAGCGTGGATTGTGACACAGGAACGATTTTTTGGATTGCAGGAGAGCCGATACTTCCGTAGCTGATCTTGTCTCCAACATATCGGTTGTCCTTGCTGTCCATCCAACATGACCCTCTATCCTCTGTAATGGTACCACTAGACTACCGGAGTGTCTCGGCAGATCTGGCTTGCTCAGTAGCAAGTGTTATGACTCTGTGATATTCACGTCCACGAACCGGTTAACTCGGTTTCCTGTGGTATGGTATGGACAATGTGCAGTTCTCTTTGAACCGGGCTGCGTTTCAGTGACGATCGTAATGCTGTTTGTCGCTTATATATGCGGACGGCACCGGAGGCACATTCGATGTGTGTGCGCGGCTCACGTGAACCATACAGTGGGCGTGACAACAACACCGTGTGTGTGCACACAATTTTGTAGTGGTCAATCTTCGTCAATCGCTTCGCTGATTGCACTCGGAGGAGCAGGAGTGGCCGCATAGTATGGTCGATAAATTTGTGTGTGATTATACTCGGATATATGTGGAACGGAGATATTCCATTACCGGAATGGTTGATATGCTTTTGCAAATCAACACCGAAATTGGCCATTGGCTACTGCAGACTAATTCCCAGGTGTCTCGTTCACACGTTTCTCTTCTTTGAGTGATCTTTGTGATGCAGTAGGGAACTGTGAAATCCTGCATGTTGGCTGTAATTCGCATAGTATATGCACGGTCGATCACATACCGTTTCGAAAGCGTTGTGTTTAACGACTTTCCCTTGTCAAGCAGATTCACAGTCAGATTATCCTTGTCAGGTGGTCAATTACACAACACGACATGAGATTCATGCACCACGCTTGAGGGAAATCTACATTGGTCTGTCGCTATCTATCCCAACAATCGAGTGGGTGATATAGCTGAATGGTCCCATCTCAGTGTTCGACAGCAAGAGGGTGATGTTTCCATTTCCATCTGACCTGATACTATGAGTAATTCGTCTTTTCAATTCGATTGATTCGCGTTGATCGGAATGACCTGACGGTGTTTTACTGAGCCCGCTGTAAAGTTTGCTGAACACCAGTATTTGCTCTGTGAGAATAATGTGCCCAAATATCTCCGAACATTGTTGTGTATCGTACCTGCTCCATGCACTCCCGTGATTCACCTGCACGACTTGTACGAATGTTTCCCGTTACCAGTCAGTGCAAATCATTGTACACCGGTCCTCTTGGCCGAAGTTAGCTGGGACGTAGATGGCTGTGATTTCTCTACTCAGCTGTTGCGCTTCACATGCGCACAACAACAGTAACCACTGAAACTCTCGCAGTGATATTCCATTCATATCAACTATTCCTTTGGTGTTTCATCTAACACATCTTTTTTCATGCTACATGTTCAACTAATTGTACTACCTTTTTGTTAAACGGCTAGATGGGATTGCGTTATTCATGGGAGTTGGATTTGTCATCTGAGTTATGCCAGTCACCTCCTAGTTGTCAACCAATCCCTTTCTGTTCCATTATCTCGACTTACCTACCTTTAGGTTTTCAGTTACAAAGTTTACATCACAGTCGTGACAATCATTCACACATTCCTCTAACCTGTTCCGCATGATGTGGTATTTACTTAAGAAAAGCAAAATGTTTGCCAGGCTTTGTTGACCCCTTATAAGCTCTTGTTGTGCGAGCTTATGAGACCTGTGCTGCGTGGTTCAAACTCACGTATGCCAATTGCAGACAACTCTTTTTGAGTTAATCAATTTTTGCACTCTAAAACGGGGTTTCAAACGGATTTGTTATGAAAGACTCGATATTTTGTGCCATCAACAAACAAAGTTATATAAGTGAATCACTAAATTATGCCTGCATTGAACACGAAAGTTTGTGTAAACCATGAGGTTGCCTGCGGCTTGTCTAAGGCGTGGCTGTTAACGATTTAACTTTAGAGAAACACAGTACACCTCCCCACAACCATCCTTTGTAGCATGAACCATTGTTCTACGTTGACACATTTTCTGACGAGCGAACGTTACATAATATATAGAGTAAAGCAACACCGCTCTTCAAACCCTTTCTTTCGGACATGTTTTTCTCCACAATACGCGAAATTTTATATTCTGTGGCGTATTTAATATAATTTCTAGACCGTGCACACTGTTAATACACCGTGGAAGCATCACGGAGATGAGACATACATCGCGAGATGTTAACATTTCGTTTACTCTCTTCAGTCACAAATGTAAAACATTAGAATATATCGGACATGCAGATACCAACACAATAAAAACATTCAACGATTGGGTTTACTTGAAACACTGAGTTCACTTTAACCACTTCATCAGAGCAGAAAGAAGACATATATTACGATATTTTAACATTTCATTTACTCTCATCAATCGCAAACGTAAAACATGCCAGTTATATACAACAAATATTTAACGACACACAGGGACTCGACACACATAAAAGCACACCACTTATTATGTAATCATGACCATAACGCCAGATGAACACCACAGTAGGACCTAGGCTTCTGCCAGCTTTTCTAAGATGCTCACTGGAAAGTCTTCCTGAATTCAAACACTGCAATCAACTGTAACGTGTGTTCAATTACTGGCAAAACTTGGTTATCTTATTGATACAGTCTCGAATGACATGACCTCCTAGCTGCTAATATCTTCACATTCGTCGTGTCATCCACCTGTCTGTGCCAACTTCATTGCTCTTGTGCGGCAAGGCGCACGGTTTTCTCCAACCTCGTTTTAGTGAGAACCTCACACAGAATGACGGTATCAAACATTGCTGTGGACTCGTACTTGTTCAGGTTTCTGGCAGGACTCACTTGGTGAAACTAAGTGTTAATTTTTTCACGCCCGATTTGATCATTTTGAGTCTGATTCAAACAAGTTGATTGTCCTATTGTGTGCAATGAAAGTGGAAAACTATCAGTACTGTGCTCAGCGGCCTGTAAAACCCAAATTATTGAGTTGTAATTCAGACATACGTTTCTATAGATGGCGAGCTTTCAAAGTTCATTAAGGTTGTATCTTGCTGTTACTGGTGGAGCATGGAACAGTTTTCAGTCCACCTATCCGTTCATTTCATCGTTCCTAATGATCCATGCTCTCCAAGACGAGAATATTAGACTGAAAGGAGCTAATACGAGTTTTTGGCAAACAAACATTTCAAATATAACCTTTTATAATCCTGAATGATCGGATATTATTCTCAGTGTAAGGAAATATCGTCTCCAACACATATTTTGAGGGGATAACCACAGAACACACAGTAAGGTGAAAGTTAACCGTTATCCGACGTATCGGATTACCTTCACGACACACTTCACTCTATCAATTATTGCATGAACTCAGAAAGTGGACGAAGATGGTAATTCCGTAATGAAACGTCTGCCCTTCAGAATGGCTAATCCGCTTTTTTATCTGGATGGTTTCTGTAAGAGAAAATGTATACGAGAAACCATTTTACTTCTGCAGCTGAATACACGATGTTCAAAGAATAGTTAATGCGATATGTATCCCATGTAAAGGGTTGTGTTTAAGAGTTAATCTACCGTTTCTTTGTGTACAGTTAGGGTAAAATTTTCGTTATTAATATGACGTGTGCAAACATGTGAGACAGTGGACTTGCTGCTTAAGTTCCTACAACGAAATCAAGAAACGTCAATTTTGAGATGACATTCAGCAATCACTTTTTAAGTGAAGCTCAATGAAGTACGATCAGAAGCTAAATTGTCTTTTTTGTACGTTTTGTGAATAAGAAAATACAAAATGTAAAAGAGTGGTTGGAAAGTTCAAGCTCTCTAGTTTTCTATTTTTTGTCCAAAACATCTTAAAAGCCAAACGCTAGTTAGGGCATTCATAAGTAATTATAGCTCCCCGCAGAGAATTTTTGCTGTCAATTTTTGTGGTTAGGTTGTTTGAACAATATACTTCTTATCTGAATTTCTACTTTTGTAGTAGGTGATATAACATATAATACCGATTTGCTACTCAAACAGTAATTACAAGTTAACTGTCTGACAAAGAACGTACATTTTTACAGCATCAGTAGTGTAGTTAATGTTCATAATTAGCTGGATGTACAACGGCTGCTTCGTGGTTGTTGCTAGTCATCACTTATGTGTACATGGCAAGGCCGAATAAGTTTTTTGAGTTAGAACATATCGACCCGTTGGCAAGCTTACCATGTGTCTCGAACTCAACAGAATTCTCATATTAGCGCATGTGTCAAGAAAATCTACCGGCTATATTTTGTAGGCCCGAAATAGGAGGCGTAACTAACTTACAAACACACAGATATGTTTACACCGACTGTTGGTCAGAATGTCGAACTTTTTGTGTGCATTGATTGGTTTCTCGCGTGATCGGTTTCTAACTTGTAATATCGTTGTGATAAATGCCGGTTCCGACAAGAATCTATAAATAGCTTTCGAAAAATCGACCGTCGAAGCCAATCATTATCTCTTTAATCAATCAATCACACTGGATCATTGAGGTCGATTATCACGTATTTATTGATTGTACACGGGAAACGTGGAGTAGAGAGACAAAAACGTCCATTGAAGTTCAGCAAAAATTAAACTCTAGCAATATCATCTCCCGACTAACAAATTTCGCTTGTGAACTATACGCAGAAAAAGGCTGCGTAATCTGATATGGTTTAATATCATGAAAATGAATAGAATTACACAGGAAGTTGGACAATGGAAACACACCAGTGTACGATCAAAATAACCTGAAAGTATTCAATAGAAACTGTTCTGTTCCACGCAACAAATAGTTTACGATCCCATTGGCACAAACAGTTTTGCGGGCAAATTTTGATCGTTTTCATGCTTGCCTACACCGACAGACCTGTTTCAAAATGGATTGGAAAACTGGAAGTCTTCGTAAGGTTGATCGCTCGTTGCTTCATTCGATGATGCCTAGTGGCCGGTGGCCTTAGTTACATATGGTTGTTCACTGTCGTGCTCTGGGATAACTTCATAACGAACGACTGGCGGTTGGGGTTTAACAATTTCCAATATACCATACCAAGAAGACAGTAAGCATACGAGAATGGACCCACTAGTCAACCAAGCAAAACTCAGTTCGCCAATTCGTACATCACTCAGAAATACGGATGTGGTTGTGAATCATTTTGTGCTGACCAAGCTGAAGGTCAGCTTGTTGGTGGAATATGAATCTAAAACACTGTTAGACCACTTCCCAGCAGCATAAAAACACTAGATAAAAACGTAGCCGAAGCACTTACTGGGACGCGCCATCTACCGATGTACAGCATGGCTGAATTAGGGAGGAATCTCGATTCTGAAGTAAGGTTACTGCATTACAAGGTGAGTACAAACTTACAACGCTGGCTTGCCTTGCCTACACAGGAATACTCCTTTCTTTAACTTCTGCAGATGTGAGGAGATTTGAATTGTGTACAATCTCTGTATTCTACAGTCGTTGCCGTTGGACATTCGCTTTGCTTATACTGCCCGAACTAAGGTGCACTGAAATTTTCTGGAGCAAACCAGTGTGTGGTGAGGCCATTATCTTTCCAGTTTATCCTCGCAACAAGAAAGGCTTTATAGTTTAGAAAATTAAACAGATGCCAAATGAATAAAATACAGTTAATTTGTGGACCGCTTGTGGCATATAGCATGTCGGCAGGGCTGTTATCCACTTAATATATACCAATTCTCAAACTTAATGCAGCCGCCCGGCTATGCATCTATTAGTCGCCATTTTGTGTAGTGTAGAAAAGCCCCATCTTTTATCTGAAGACTTGACCCAACCATCGTGCATGATGTTGTTCACCTACCTCAGTTGTATACTTTGACTTCGGTTATATCTCAAAAGGAGAACATACTGCAGTACCAGTCCTAAACGCCTAGTTCGTTTGTGTGAGAAAAACGATGGTCGTCAGCCACCGGCTCATATTGAACGATAAAAGAATAGGAGCCCATTTTCTGCATTCTATTTTCACGAGGTTGTCAACCCGGCTCGTTTTATGTCAGCTTCTCTCGTGAGAATACAGAATTTGGTGTTTCTTAACAGTTGTTTAGAGTAGCGTATACGATTAAGAGCTTTCGCCATGGTTCACTGAGTTCATCGATATTCAGGAACCTTACTGAACCTCTTTAAAATTTCCCAGTAAAGCTGATATAAATAAAGAACCGATGTCATTTCGATCATTTTCCGCAGCTGGGAAGACCAACACTGAGATCAAATAGTCGTGATGATCCAAGGGGGACTACAGAAGACATGTTTGCTCAGTCTTCAAAGATATGCAACAGTTTCACCCGGGTCAAAATTTGCAATCGGCGGATCGATCAATGCTCAAGAATTCAAGCAAATGCACATGTGTACTTAAGACGTTAAGAAGAAAAACCTAGGTGCTCCGTGCTTGTGCTTCATATGCAGGAAAATACTGAAAACCCCATAACCGATTCTTCAGTGTAAGCTATGACTTCACCAACAGTGTGGAACGGTAGATGAATGCCTGGGCGCTCTTTTCCAACACAGGTCTAATCTGGTGCCACAAGGTATCTTCCGAACTCAAAAGAGTTCACACAAATCTTGCATTCCGACAGTCGTCAGCGTTTCTGAGCAATTCTGAGGCCTCAAACCTAATCGATTTGTTGTGAAAGAATCTGCCACTGAGATCCGCCAGAAATCTGCCTCATTTTGTAGAGACGGCGTTTGTCCAAAATGCAGGGACGTGCTTTCAGTCTGTGCTTACAATCCAAAATTTTCAAAGAAATTAGACAATCATCAGTTAGCTCAGAACTCTCACGTTCCCACAGGTACGAAACAGTAACCAGTTTGAGTGGGAGACCTGCGGTGGCTTCAGGCGTGCGATCGTTAACGTCTGTTCTCAACCGCTGTCAACAAAGGACAACCTACAAGCGAGACTTGAAAAGATGGGTTAGTCCAGTTCATTCGCCTACTCTTCCATTCATGCAGATATGCTGCGTCATGCACACTGTCTGACGGCCTGCCACCTGATGCCATCTTTCAGGCCTCTGCGGTGGATCTGTTCATGAACGTGGTTTGCACAAATAAAACTTGACATACATTAACGGAAGTTTGACTAATACGGATCGTGTTCAATATTTCAACTGGCGTAATTATTAGCATAATTCACAGCTGGTGGCTTTACTGAAATTTGCGACTAATAAGTGTTGACATCAGGTTGCCATTTTTCACAACCCCTTTCATAAATTTAGATAATCCGATACATCAGCAATACCGGAGTGCAGATACCTACTACTAATGACTTTGTTCCAATAATTTGAAAATAATGTGTACCTTGATGCAGACCGATGGGTTTCATGAAGTATGCTCACCGCTTCACCGGATTTTCCCCGAATTTTATATGTGGTTTTGTGTGTGATATAAAAAAAGCCCTACTAATAACCTTCAACGCGTCAAACTTTCCACTGGTCTCGTTCATTGGTTAAGTTATGTTTGGACATTGTTTGAGAAAGCACCTATTGTGCAAAGTTATTTGCTCAAAATTAGCTCGGCGGAACAGAAACGCTCAACATCCGGATTGTGAACACCAGAGGATTGATTCAGTGTTTGCCGTTGTCATCATTGTTGTACGACTTAGGCCGTCACCTGTAACCTTATTGATCGAACTTGCCAGTTTGGCAGGATGAATATCACACTCAGAAATGGTTGCGTGAGCTAACGTGAAGAAATGTGAAAATCAATTAGGGGACATGGAAGTCCAAATGAGGTCCACTTATTTAATGAACAAACCAAAAAAGCCATCCGATTGTGATACTTACGAGGAAACCTACTTTCATGAAAACCTGACGCAACAAGGTCGCTTCCGAAGTGAAAAGCTAACTGTGATAGCTTTTGCCATCAAATATCTAAACGTCGACGTCAGCAATCAGGTGACTAATAGAAATTTCTGCTCAGAATTACGTTAGACTTTTAGCTCAAAAGGACGCATCACCGTAGTAACAGCCTAAGCGACTGCGCAGGTTATCAGAAAGATAACTCAGCAAAGCATGGATATTGTGTTGTAACAATCGTTTCTTGCGGAATGCACTTCCTTTGGATGCAATAATTAACCACTACTTTTTTTAACTGTACATAAGGAAGGCAGTGGCTATACATTCGGAAAAATATTCTAGCAATATTAGTGACACAAAAGACGTTGAGCCTTCACTTCATTGGCCCAGAATGTGACAATCTAAAATTTCTGACCTATTATCCTTTTCATTGCACAGAAGCATCACATTTGACAAAAGATGAAGGCATAGTTGGCTCAAAAAGCAAATAACTGAATGGTTGTTTCTTGGCGTCCTCAATTGCATGTCCGTTTGCTATACAGTGTGCACTTGTGTTTTTCTGAGAGTCGGAGATGAACTTTTTCCCATCTGTAAAACATTATCACTATCTTTCAATCAAACGTATGTGATGTTGCCTACCCGAACCATTTCAGAATATTTCAGCATTCCGATGAGTCTTGTACCACTTTTTCTCCCGCGGATCGTTGGGAACTCTCAATGATACCTGTTTCTTGAGATATTTAAAATCTTTATTTTTGCAAGACATACTGTCTTTACTCGGTTGTAAAAATGCGGTTAACAAGTGCGTCACTATGCCTCATGTATTATATAATCAGCTTGCTGCTTATCCCACAGAAAATGAAACCAACTTTACCAGATTATTGGGAATTGTCTTGTTAACTCACGATTCTCCAGCCTCCAACTGACGAGCTTAAATATTTTTTCCCAGTTTACTTAAATTTGCTAAAAAACTAACGCGTTTTGCTGACTGGCAGATTGATCGTGAAGTTTCTCACAATACATTCCGACTGATACACATGGGCTAGGTTTATCCAAAAGTCCACCATCTTTTAGTCTTCAGACTCTCAGAGTTTTCTCACCTTGGTGATTTGTTCACTGCTAACTTCTCGTTTTCCATACTCGCTGGTCTATTCACAGCTAGCGTCAATCTCGTATCCCGAGTATTGGACTGCCTTTAGAACAGTTTCCGTGTCTTCTTCCATGGTCTTCTAATTCTCACCTTCACAACGTTTCACAAAGAAACGTGTAGATTTTCTATTGTCTGAACGGTTATATACAGCAAAACGTGTATCATCGAGGTGCGGTTGAGCATACTACTTCTGGGTACTTTCTGAATAAAAGGAATCTGTATGACCAAGGTTTAGTTCTGGAGCAAATTTAAGTTCATTTATCCCGAAATACTTCATAGATTAAAAAAGCGAAACATTAGGATAATTTGCCCGATTTCAACTGAGTAGATAGAAATTAACAATGGAAAAGTTTTTACTGCGGTCGGCTGTCAAACTAATTGACAGGTAATCCGTAAAAGATTGACTAGCCCTTTTAAAAGTCGTTTAAGTGTTTAATATCGCTATCTCCTAACCCCACTGGTGACAGTTAATACTCCTGTTCCTCTAGGATAGTTGATATCACGAATCTGACATTGTCAGTCAGCTATTTCAATCTTTAAAGCACGAATCATCGACCGTTGTCGTATGAACCATTAATTCTCGTTTAAATGCCATGATCAAAAATGTTGGTCAGAGTCTCATCCTAACATAGCTATCGCTCTGGTTGAGTACGTACGTCGCACAGATTTTGGGAAAAAGGCTAATTTGGGGGTTTTGACAGTTCCTAATAAATTGCACGAACATAAGCAATGGGACGTCCATGTTTATTTGCCGAATGGTCCTTGTCTTAAATTAACAAAAGAGAAAACACTTTTCATTTTCCAGGGTGTTATTAGCTAGTTTTTCTCACTAGGTTGATCGCTTTCCCGGTACCAGTTATTAAGAGAACAAAATTAATCATAGAAATTGAAACGTTTCGTTTGTTACTACGGTAGGCAGACCGTGAATAGCAATCAGAAGACAGCTAGCAAAATCGAACTAACCTCATTTCCAGAAGAATTCCCCTTATATCTCAGCGTTAGGCACTTGTAATGAACCTAACAGTTTCACATTGGACCACGTTTTTCATGTTAAGAAGTCTGAAACGCAAAAGCTTACTGCTTATATAAAAGCTCCCAGTTGCCAAGTGCACACTGGTAACCTCATATCGTGGTGAGCCGCCATGTTCAAAATATTGATGTTTGATCGGAAGCAACACGAATTCATATTCATCGAAGCAATCCCTATTAGTGATGAGATTTCTTACCATGTGGAGAAAGTAACCTGAAGGCGAATTACTTTAGCTTACATAACTCACCGTCGTTACTTCACTGTTTAAGGCTGAGTTGCTAATTCATCAATTTTTAGGCAATTTGCCTGTTCCAGCTACATTAGCTTTCTACACCTTCCTTAAGAATTGTTTTGGTTTAAACTACCGAAAGTATCGTTCCTTCGCAAAGTATATTTCAATAAATCATATGAGATCCATGAAACAATAAACCGTCAGTGTCATGGTATTTCAAGACGTACCAGTCAAAGGAATCTAAAGTAATATGACTTACCTCCGTACACTTACATAAACATCACCGTCCTGAATGTATGCATCGTTCTCGAAAATAGCTGAGGAATTTGAACGCAGACGTTTCCAACTGTACGCCACCTGTTAAATTCCCGAATCCACTAAGCCAAACACATGGTCAACCGTATGCGCAGGATGTGGACGCCAAAAATCTCAGTCATAAATGAAAAGCGGATATCCGTCCTCAAGTGGACTGTGTAAAGGAGATGAACCAACGGACGTACTACCGGAAAACTAGATGTATCGTGAACGGTATGGCAGCTGCCTGTCTAATTGACTGTAAACGTTCAGTCACTTCCCAAACAAAGGACAATTCTGGTATGTCAGTCTTACCGGTTTACAAACTGAGACCTTTGGCGAAAGAACGGAAACCATCAAAATATAAAAATTTCGTTAGTTATCGAAGTGAACTCAGCAAGCACAGTATTGAATATGTAAAATATGTCCTCACTGTTTATGTTCACTGTGTAACCTAGGTTTCACGAAATGTATTGCCATTTCATTCGATGGCGTTTATTAACGTATGAACTATGTATTTTTATGGTGGTGTATGGTCTGCGGGCTCAACTGTACCAGGATTTGTTTATCAAGACCACCAATAGTGGAGTGAAACCATGTGGTGGCCAAGCAATGACATGATCACGAAATATAGACACCTTAATCGTTTTACTGATCAAAGTGAGTAGGTGTTTCCACCTGACTGGGGTCTTCTTGATCGCTGATTAGAAGCACTATCCGAAATGCGAGTGTGCCACCGTCGATGGTGTATCTGCAACTACATCATTTTTGATTTCTCTGCTTAGTCTTCTTTTATTAAATTCCAAACATCTTATCAACGTTTGCTTTTTGGACATTCCACGCCAATAGTGAGGCGAGCAATACCTCGAATCACAGTACCTTCTGGTCCAGCTCATGGATGTCTAGGATGATGGTGAAACACGGAGAAGGTTACGGTGCGATGGGTTGCCGTTCTGTTCAAGAATACTAGGAGATTATCTCGAACACACCTAGCTTAGTCGCAGTAAAACGATAGAGCAACTAATGGTCTTACAATTTCATACTGACGATGTTTTTAAGTCACTTCCTCCAAAGGCGATTAAAAAATAGATTCAGTCTACAAAATTCCGATACATTTTCCCGTCTATTGCGGAACCGATTAGCCTCAGTGCTATGCTAGAAGCGTTGTTGCACAAAGAAGTTGTAGTATATACCGTCTTGATAGCAAAATCAGCTTGGATTTACTGTATTAATCGGATGGATATAGTGCATCTCAGGCCATTCGTTTCGAACAGATATTGTGTAGAAGAGCACAGAACCATAATACTCTAAATGTTTGCCACAGAACCGATTTTCCCCCATCCTATTTTGTGTGAAACTGCGATAGATGTGAACTGATAGTCCGAAACGTGATTTTCTCAAGTCCAGAATGGTTTTACCAACACACATTCAGACTGCCTGATGTCGTTGCTCATTCGTATCGCAAGTGATATGATATATCCGTCTCTTTTGCCTTTCACAGGTAATTGTATATCCTCGAAGAGAGAAATTACAAAAATCCGGAGCCTTAATGATCATCGGATGCATATGGATAATTTCCCTTCTTCTAGCCAGTCCAATGATTGCGTTCACCTCGGTCAGTCACGGGACAATACGAGCAGATGCCAGTGTGTGTTCATCGAGTACAATGGACAGTCAAACTATTCTTCAGGCTAAGTTGATCCACGGCCGAATCACATTAATCGTTCAGTATCTTGTTCCCATGTCCATTGTTGGTTATGCTTATACAAGAATTTATTGGAAAATTCGATCACGTCAAAATTTCCGGAAAAAAGTGCAGCATAATGAGAATGCTACCACTGCACCTATGCAGTCTGTACCTGAAGAAACCTTGTACTCCGCAAAGAATTCTCGTTTCGAAACAGAAATGTTATCCAACTGTGTCACAGATGCCTTACCTGAACTAACTGCTATTGATCCTGAGGCAGCAACTGCCAAAACTATGAGAGTTCATCAACACAAACAAGGTCATTTGTCCAACAGGTTGATTGCAAAAATTCACCGTTTACGGAAACGTGCTGGCAGAGATCACAGCGAACGTGATCGACATATTCGTCGACGGCAGGCTAAAACAAACGCCTTGCTTCTTGCCATCACTGTCACATTTATTCTCTCATGGACACCACTTCATGTGTTTACTCTGATAATGGATTCAGCGGAATTGAGAAGTTCAGACAATCTGAATCAACGATATTTAACTCGGACAGAAGTGTTTCAGCTACCAACAGCGGACCTAAATGATAATCATTCGACCGTTGACCCTTCAGTCATTCCATCAACTGTGATCGGAAGATCGAAAGACTATTATCTGAGTGGTAGATTTGTGACCTTGATAAATGCTATTTGCTTACTGTGTGTCAATTTGACCGCCTGTATCAATCCCATTCTGTATGGGTGGTTGAATGAAAACTTTCACAAAGAATTTAAACAAATGTTTGTCAGATGCTTCAGATAGCGTCGTCATCAACGTCGTCAACACTGGAGTTTCGAACTATTCACAGCTAACAGATATATTTTCTCAAAACAATATCATTCACCTGCTATCCACTGCCAGTAATTCTATCCACGAAGCATGATTTTTTATAACACTTGATGGTCTATTTATATGCCGAAAGAACGACTGCAGCAAAATTTTCCATGTGTGCCTTCAACAACAGCCAGAATAACAAACAGATGTGTTTTATCGCGATTTTGTGTGTTTATGCCACAGTGTATTCCACTTACGAAAAAACGATTTGACTATAGTTTCTAATGTGGTCCCCCGTTACAACAAACTGAAAACATTCCCGAATTCCTACTTCAAATTTCAAGTTTCTCATCTCTCAGGTCATTTTACTTTCACGTTGGCGAATCAAGTAGTTTGTATTTCAAAATATGACCCAGCAACGGGTTCACAGTTCACTTCCAGTTACACATTTAACAGGTGTTTTGGAGGAAAAGATCGTGGCAAGTCGTGTCAATTCGTTAAACCTCACATAATCTGTTTAAACCCTACACAAAAGTTACGCGTTATTAAACTTCCAAAGTGTCAACTTACTAACATAAATAGTGATTTCATCTGAAAAAACATCCTGATGACATCACTTACAAAGGTGAGATGTGCCTTTTCAATAGACTGTAAGCGTGTATCGGAGGCAGTCAAGATACGAATTAAATGTTCGCGTCTTGCAAAATGTTGAAATGCAAATGATCGGCCAACTTTTCACAGAGTACACAGCTAAAATGGTATTCACGGATCTTGAAAGGTTCAAAATTCCTTCCACATTAATTAACGAACAAGGACGATCGACCAGCGCATCAATTGATTACCGCTGGAACACTAACAAATGGTGTAAAATTCAGTTGGGCTTAAAACTGTCAGATATAAGAGAAGGACTATCTGGCCTCAGTACACATGGAAAGAACATGCAAATACCGTATCACCTCACCCATATTAACCTTTTGAGAGTTGACAAATTAAAATCGGAGTAGAGGCTCACTACTTACGTTGAATGTAGACAAATTAGAAAGTTCCTCCGATTTCGTTCCTTCCAAAACTAAAACGAATTAACGACATATTTGGATACAGTAAAGGATAAATTTGCGAACTTTTATCAAATGGTTAATTTAAACAACTAAGCAGTTGAGTGGGCGGCAAAACAAAATACTTGCTCAATTAGACTGCAAAGATTAACAGCCAGTAATAAAGCAACAGAAGGTATCAAAATCAACAACAAATTAGCTGATTACACAAAGCAAACATAAATTGACATAAATACCACTCGGATTGATGAAACGAAGTGTGGGAGGACTTCTATAGACAAAGTATCTAAGTGGTAGGTGACCACGGAACTTGATTGAAATTTGGGGAGACCTGCTACAATTCGCAAAAAATAGCGTAGGAGGTTCATGAATACAAAGTTAGGACAAGCTCTTACTATCAAAAATCTTGAATGCATACATGTATTTTGTGAAATATATGTTAACAGTCAATGGCCTTTTCACTGTGCACTGGTATAACGCTATGTCATAGACAAACGAAGGATTCCAGGCTCAATCACGATTATGTGAATAGACTGAAGTCCATTATGTTCACGCGAGTTGCTGTCTGAGTGAAGAGTAAGTGTTAAATCTTACAATGTCTCAGATCTGCGAAGAACTCGATCGTTCCATTTTTGAAAATCATTGCAATCTGCGCCGTCCAGCTATCCACAGTGATTTCGCCTTACGTGGAACATTGTGAAGGTAACTCGGATTCGTTTGTCTTGACTTGGTAGGAAGAAAGAATAGGCGTTTTTATTTTTACTGGCAACATATAACGCAGTCTGACTAGTTTACCTTACCTGAAAATCATTTCGGTACCAGACCGGAGTTTGTATGGAAACGAACCGAAAGGAAGGAATGTGTACTATCAAAAAAGCTACCAAGCGGTGGTCAACCTGGTGAGGAAAAATACTAAAAAATACCCTGAGACAAACTTAGACAACCAGAAGCAAGAAGGCATTTGGCAATTTTATCCTCACACTTACCGAATCCAATGCTCTGTCTTCCACAAACATAGTCCACAAGTACACGCAACGTCACTGAAAGGTTTGGATCGTAAGCATAAGTTCGTAAGTCAAGTTTTTAAAATTTTTGAGACAACACTGATGAACATTTGTTCAGCTAAATTATCCAAGACATTGGTGATGGCACCCGACGTTAGTATAGCTTCGACAATAGCACAAATATATAGGACCAAACTGTGAATTGTTTAGACAATCTGGTGCAAAGTATGCATTCTTCACCACGTTGCTATTTCTCATGAGTTGATATTTTGAATGTAGCAGTATTCGTGTGTCCGCTTTATGATGATATTTCAGACGTTGAACAAAACCAGTTTGAGCCAAACAGACAAGCGGATGAAAAGCATAAATCTGAAAACCCAGAATGTCATTATTAACCGTTTGTGAGCACGTACTTCGCTTTTATCAGTATTTATATGTTAGTTATCACACTGATCATAACAAAAATACTAGGCCAGCTTAAAGAGTAACAAAAGTGAGCCGGTAATTGCGAAATAGAAAATTTCTTAAACAGGGACATACGGAAATAATAACGTTTCAACAGACACAGTTCAGGTTGTTCTGACACATGTGACGTTTGAAATTTTTTGTCAATTGGCAATTGTTTATCGATATCCTGCATAACCTTCTTAGCTAATGGTAGCATTTGTATTTTCAGGTGTTCCTGAAGAGTTAAATCAATTCCAAATCATGCCGGCCAGTTGGAGTTACTCAGTAAATTATAATAGTTTCTGCTGAACACAATATAAACCGTCGTCTGTTCACCAATATCTTCCTTTAGTTAGAAGGTTACGGCTATGGCTTAATAATTTTTCCGCTACACCCTTTTTCCCCCAACAGAATTGTTGAGTAGATAAGTGGTTTAAAAAACCTTGGATTTACTCAAGGTTCAGTGTATTCACAAGGGAATTTCTTTCGTCCTACAGAATAGAACCTGGATTATACACGATGGGTATACGTAGATTTAGTGCACCCGAATAACATTTGGATGGCCGCTGAACAACTATCAGTGCGGATGCATTGAGCGTAAAGTGGTCTACCTGGTAATTTAAAAACTTTCTAAAAATCTCCCATTTGAAAAATGGCGTAGCGAACAAGCTCGTTTTTGGTTATTCATCATCAGGCCAAATACATAACATTTATATGAAACAGAGTTGTCATGGCAAAGCGAACAAAACAAATGGTAAGTTCAAGTGAGGTCAGACACGTCATAGGCACACACGGAGACGACGTTTTGATACGACTGTGTCACCATTATGACGTAACTGGAACCACGGTGTTCTCATCAGTCGTGGTGTGGATGTTTGGCCATGGCAACTTCAACGCCTGAACAAAGCGCTTCTGTGCGCACAAAGGTGGATTATTCGATCGAATTCCGATCGCTTCAGCCGTGGCCAAAATTCGGCATCTGAGTGAATGCCTTTGACTCGGTAAATCAGACGAAACGAGGAGGCCAGGTTGACAGTATGATTGGTATCAACGAGGTGTGCAACAATTGCGCTGGTAATCGTCTTGGTGACTCCGCTA
>QNGE01000167.1:106579-171286 GCA_008508345.1 Paragonimus westermani | reverse complement strand
TAGCGGAGTCACCAAGACGATTACCAGCGCAATTGTTGCACACCTCGTTGATACCAATCATACTGTCAACCTGGCCTCCTCGTTTCGTCTGATTTACCGAGTCAAAGGCATTCACTCAGATGCCGAATTTTGGCCACGGCTGAAGCGATCGGAATTCGATCGAATAATCCACCTTTGTGCGCACAGAAGCGCTTTGTTCAGGCGTTGAAGTTGCCATGGCCAAACATCCACACCACGACTGATGAGAACACCATGGTTCCAGTTACGTCATAATGGTGACACAGTCGTATCAAAACGTCGTCTCCGTGTGTGCCTATGACGTGTCTGACCTCACTTGAACTTACCATTTGTTTTGTTCGCTTTGCCATGACAACTCTGTTTCATATAAATGTTATGTATTTGGCCTGATGATGAATAACCAAAAACGAGCTTGTTCGCTACACCATTTTTCTGATGAGTACTTTGGGGATTTTCAACCAATTTCCTATTTTTTCAGGTTGCTTTATTCCATTGTGAACTGTGGACAACAAACCACACTTGATGATTTTATGCCTACCTGTTCTTTGTGTATTATATGGAACTTATTATTATGGGGATGTTCCGGATTGCATCCGCGTCTTTGATTTAAATATTACAGGGAGAAGACAGAGATTTAGCGAGAAGCATGCAGTTGAGACATTGCGCCGTTTGCAAGCAACACTGGTTACATCATGTTTAAGGTCTGAGCCGTACTTATACACCGGGTCTCCTCGTTTCACGAAACTGGTGCATTTTATCTAGAATTGTCTGTCATACTCATCCAAAATAAGCTTTTCTGAATAGCACAATACGGCGAAGAAATGTCATCGTATATCCATCCTAATTAAAGGCATCTTCATTAACTTATTATCATATCCACATCAATACTAGTTTCCGGTTACTTTTCATTTAACCTTCCGAATGGATCTACGAGGTCGCCACCAAAACCAGACTGAGTTGTTTTTGTGTGCCTGATGCATTTAATTTGCCTGAAACCGGCGGTTAAACCGGGATATTTAAGTTGGCTCGTTTACTTTAGACAACGTATTATACGCAACATGAACTTCGATACGTTCTATGCATCAAGTGCTTTTATCTATTTAGTCTCTACGTAAAAGCAACATGTTCTATATTTTCCTCTTAGGTCTTTCAATGATTTTCTCAACAGGCTCAACCCTCTCTCCTTCAGGTGGAACCATTTAACAGATAATAAGTGGACGTGGTAAGAGTACAGTGATATTTTCAAACCATGTCCGTAGGCGCTTCCATGTGGCTTGTCATTCACCACATCACGGGCAGTTTGACGCGTGCACTACAAATGGTTCCCGTGGAATGCCCATTCTTTAACTGGAATTTTTTATCAGTTGCTGGTATTTTGATGCAGGTGTTGATACTTTTCCACGTGTTTTATGATATGACTCACATACCTATACCTCCGAGGCAATGTGCGGCTAGTATACTAGATTTAGCCGCAGTTTGCCAGCGTTGCGATCCTCACTGGTTAAAGATAAATGTAGTTATGCATGTCGAGCTCAGGTGAAAGTGTTGCGCATTATTGAGATTAGTTTTAGAACATTTCGTAGGCGGTGATGATAAACACTTCTCATGCACAACACCCATGCTTACGGACTTTGGTCACACTGTTCAGGTTGGTATCTGACTCTTTCATAAACCACCCTGTTTATTTTGCTTATTATATCTACTAGTTATTGAATTTTCGTTCTCTCATTCGGGTGAACAAACTGACATATTCGCAAAGCACACTCCACATTGAGCAAACAGTATATTTTGTAGTATACCATACTTATATCGCTTAATTTTTGTACTCTGCAAGACATTTTCTGAACATCCGAGCATTGACAAGATTTTGCCGAGCGACTCCGAGAATTGTTCGGCATAATTGATCGTCGTGCGACACTGAGTGTATGAGGTTCATTCCAGTGGAGCTGTGGAAGCAAAGTAACACGAGAGGTTACTTGTGTCATAAAGCTAGTCATGGCGTGAGTTCAATGATACTCCCAGACGACTAGTGCCACATTGTGGGTTCGGACATTACGCGTGCTGTAGTGCTACGGAATCCCGGAATAACAATCTTCCAATACAACAATGTCCTGCGTACTTAGCTGATTGAACTTCCAACAGAAGGGGAAGTCTTTGAGCGTGGCATCAGTGTATTAGTTGGCGGAACCTGTCCTTCATGTGAAATGAAATGCGGTAGACTACCACAAGTAAAGCAATGAGGAACTACATTTAGGATAACTACATTTCATATATGCGGGGAAACCGTTTGTCTAACAGGAGAACCACTGAGCCATCAATGTTACCTCGAGTACACACGTAATACCTCTGGAATGAGAACTTGGTTCGATAGGCAGACAAAACTACTCCACTATTGCACAACCTTGGTTGTTTATCAGAACACCGCGTCTTCACTCAACTCTTACTGAGTGAAAGAAATCAACGTGTAGTATTCTAAAATCCGAATATCGCACCGAATATCCAAACAAATCTTCGATGAAATAAAGGCAGACATCGACAAAATACTTCACAGCGAAGCATCTGGGGGTGCATGAAAAATAAAATGGACGCTTAACCATCAGTCTTATAAGAATTTTTCACCGTGTCAGTTACACAAGCACCTGTGCCACGGTACCGTGCGTTCTGAAGTGATGGTGGTGGCCCACAAACGTTTGATTTCATACAGTTTATATTCTATAAAGTAATGGTTTTATTTACTGTACTTAAATGACCACAAACACGTCAATACTGTCAGCAAAGTCTGAATGAGTCATCTGGAAAATGAGTGCATTCAGTGAAACTCTACAGGGAAAACCACACACAAATTGCTACTTGGATGCTTCCTAAATTTCGCGTACAACTCGGCTGTTTATGTGCAGTCTGTTGAATGTCTGGGTCTGAAAACAGGGCCGCTTATATGTTGAGCGCACTTCTTTCCTGTCTGTTATCTTTGAGAACTAGGACATGTTCCATTTTCTGTTTGCATGGTTGCGCATCTGGTAAGCATGGCAACCTTTGAAACGCTCCCATCGACGATGATGTTGACGGATGTACAGTCGGCAATGATACATCTGCGTTTTTAGTGCGTATGTTCTTACGGTTGTACAGTGAAGAATACAACCAAAAACTCATGTAAAACTCTAGAATATCTGACCGACTAAATCTGGTGATTTGGCTGGTAAAACTTTAGCTGGGTTGAGAAGAATTACGCAGCTTAGTTCCTACTTTTCGGTTGTTATGGGTAAGCTTTGTCAAAGTGTGTTTTCAATTACACAAGCAACACCTGCATACGGGGAATTAATTCGATCGTGTGGCTGTTCTCTGTGTCTCTGGTTGGTTGGTTATTAGCTAATCATTGAGCTGAGGTACATTCCTCGTTACGCTTTGCCTGTGAAACTGACTGACGTAAGCTATTTGAAATGGCCTTCACAGTCCTTACCGGGTTCAATCTGGATTGCGATGCGGCGTTTAATTGGGTATGTGATTAGGTCTATGTAACCACATGATAGATTACCTTCATTACTGTGGCTGACACGGTCAGTGTGTGTTGGATGACTGCGAGAGCTTCGGTGTGAGTCTGTCCGCTGAAGAGGGTGTTGTTGTTGCGAGGTTCAGCCAACAAATACAACGCGGCAACAGATGTACGTTTCAGTTTGTTTGCGGGGAAGTTTCTATCTTCTTTGTTTTATGATTCTACACTTCAATCGCCTATACTTCTAGTCATTGCTATCAGTCGGATATTGTGTACAGATTACCCTGCAACCACACTAATTACCATCTTGAGGTTGGACTGGGTTCGTCACTCGCGTGGTAAAGTGTGGTTAAAGAGGGGAATGTGCTGATTTGGTAGTCCGACAAGACATTTCAGTTCTCTAAAACGTGACCACCTGACGGTGAATTCCAACCTAGGCGGTTCAGGTTTTCTCATCTTCACTGGTTAATCGCATAACAGGTGTGGTTGTGTACCAATGAATTTGATATCTTGTGGCACTGCAACCAAAGGACTAGATTCTCATTCGTGGCTGAAGTTATTGTACCAGGTCTTCTTTGTTTGTTTGTTTTAGTGGTTAGATGTTGGCATGTTTGACACAGTGCAGATATTCTGAATCACAATTCCACTATAATTTGGAGTCCGTTTGATTGAGGCTAATGCAAGTAACAAACATATGTTGTTCGTTTTCGAGGTGTTGACAATCCAGAAAGTTTACAGTTCCGTGTTGGATCTGTGGTTCTGTTGTGAATTCAGTTTTCCTGCAGTGACTCTCATGAAACTGGAGAAATGCTCCTTTGTGGTGACCCTTGATTATCGCAAACGTGTCATCTGTGTAGCTTACCCCTATCTGTTGGCGAAACTCAGCAGTACTTGCGTTCCGATCTGGGGTACAAAAAGATTGCCAACCATCTCTGAAACGGCCGAAACCATTACCATACTTTACAGTCTTGGCAGCTTTCTACACAAGTTGAAATAGTCGCACTCCACTAGTCGTCAGGTCTTCGTTTGATATTTTGTGGATCAGCTTGCTTGGTTAGATCAATCCGAAACCGTATTCAGTGTCAATCCTTGCATTCACTAGCTAGTGGGACTTGCGTGTTCGTGTAACTTGACATGCATAACGTCATTCGATTGCCCACTATATCCATTGTCCAATGCTTCTGTGAGAGTTAAAATGACCCACAAGTCACTGTTTGGTCAACGGAAACATCACAGCAAGCCCATCCTCACGCATCCAATTCGTTCGTCCTTACACGTTCTTCAATTAACACATTAAATTTGTCAAGTACGCAATCAGGTCGACTAACAAGTTGTATCTAACGTGTCCTGACAGTGATAACGCTTTAGCCCCTATTTCAAAAGCCGATGTGTGCTATGGAAGCAGCTAGGCATATTCGACCCAGGATTGGCGTAGCGTCTGCCATCGAAAAGCCGACAAACTGTTTGGAATTGAGCGCCCTATATGGTCAAAGGTTCCAAGTCTGTCGCCAAGGCTGGTGTCGGTGCTTGCGATACACTGCCTTGCTCACTGGTTTGTCTAGGTCTAGGAAGCGAACGCTGCCAGAGATACCCGTTTTTTTTCGAAAAATTGCACATGACACAGCAAGAGGAATTACTATTCACGGCTGCACAACATACTCAACAACACATTTTGTTATCATGCCATCACATGTACTAACCTTGAGAACTCTCAACCCCAAGACTTGCACAGATTCAACCAGCAGACGAACGTTAAGTCAGCGACTATTTTCAAATCAGCCTAGCCGCAAGTCACACTATTTACGCGCTTTGGATGTATTTTTATTGGCTATATTCCCCTTCTGATTACACAAAACTTTTTCCCAAATACCACCTTCGAAACTTAATTTAAAACAAGCGAAAAGGTGTCTTCCTGGAAAATTAAAAAGTCGGGAATCATATAGTTCTTGTGTAATCCACCCATGTTTGCTAGACTCTCCTGGCTGACAATCAACTGATCAGTTTATCCAGTGACCGGTCAGCCAACACGTATTTGGCTCTGTGTTCATTTTGAGTTCACAGCAAGTGGTTGACAGGACAATTTATGTTTCTAATTCACGTTCAGAAACCTTGCAAAAACATGGCAGAAAAATGCGCATGAAAACAACTCAGCGGCTATCAGTTTCTAGAATTTGGAATTATAGTCGTATCATACAGGTTAAGTAGAAGAGAATAACAGTTGGTGAGGGTGGTAAGAAGCCATGATTCACACAAATTACCGCACGACAATCATACATATACTCTCAATCGGTTTTACAACCAGTGCACCAATAATTTTGATGGTATATGAACCAACAATAACAAGGACAAACTGTGCGAACAGCTGGGTGTCAACGAATGTGAAACTTTGATGCACGTAACCTGCACAATATTTGAAATATTGCGTCATTCTTGGTATGCTGGACGAACTGTTACTTGGATGTGTACTTGATACAGGGACCGTCATTCGAGGCTGTCTAGCTAGCGTGAGAACCAAGACGAAAATTTCCCAAAGGAACGCACATTCAGTGTGGACAGTCAACAGTTAAGCTAACGCATTTTTAGTTATTTGTACACTTAACGCAGTCTGCTGGAGGCTGAGCGATATGACTCACGGTGCTTTGGAATTTATGAGTTATCAGCGTTTTTGAAGACCACAAACCATGATGTAACAGTGCCAATGTCACTTGTATGTATCGAGTGTCTTCGTTTTGCCTCATTGGCATTCTGCTTGATTCAGAGTGATTTGAGTGCGTGGTTGCAGAACCGTTACTGGCATACTTATCCGGAATTTGTGAGTACTGATGGCGAAGATAGTGCTGTAATATCGTAGGCCACATTTTCTGGCTTATCCAGTTAAAACTTACTTGAGTTTGATGTACCGTAACTCTAGCCGGAAACAGACATGCGCGCGATTATTCCCAGTCCAGAACTCTGATGAATGTTTATTCATTGTTATTTTAGTTCGTATGTACCAATAAATTAATTATACAGGCAGTTTTCAAATTATCGTTAATTACATACCTTTCGATTCTCATTCAGTCATATTACGTTTCGTGAAATCCTACATCAGATGTGCGATCTGTTTGGATAGCGCGATTAGTTATTATGTAGAATGGTGTACAATTAGTACTCCCAGTATTTGAAAATTATACTCACGGAAAACTGATTGGATTCAGGCTTGCTAAACGAAAGCAAGAAGTACGCTCGTTAATGTGAAAAGTTCATGGGTTAGATTTGAAAACGGGATATAATGTTCACCCGAGTGATTGCTTAAGTGTACGGATGTCACAAGTGAGTCAGCGCAACGTTACCACGGTTCTGAAAGCTATTTGTGAAACTACCGCACCAAAGTTTTTCGACCAGAAAGCAAGCTCTCTTCTACAGATTAGAACAACCAACCGCACAGCCAGGTGCGCTCTCTCGTCCACCTTTTTGGCATTAAAACCAAAGATGGAAATCAGGGGCATTGTTTTAAACAAAGTCATTCGAGGATGTTATGAGGATAAGCCTTAACGGGGAAGAATTGAGAACCACACATTTTTGTTCATTCACATCAACCTCTCAGGCCCATTGCAATCGTATATTTGCACATAGTTGTAGAATATCCTTCTGAATATATATGCTTATAGGAGTATCCATCAGGGTCATGTTTAAGTGGCCTCAAACAGTGCAATGTTCTGTTATCACTCTGACCAATGAGCTGCTGACGCGCGCAGGACAGTGAAATCTCATATCCACTTATTACTAGCAAATTGTTTGAGATCAAATGTGATTCGCTTGCATCTAATGAACTGGTGAATATGGTAGTGAATACTCTCGAAGTATCCTCACCATAATCGAGCTACTACATATGAAATTTTCCTTCGATTCCATCAACTAATGTTAGAATCCTTTACGAAATGTCTGGAATTAAACTGACGTCAAGTGCCGAAAACTTCAAACGGAGGATAAGCTTAAAACACGGTGTACAAACATCATGGTTTCTGGCTGCAACTAACCTGCAACTTGATTCAAACAGTTACTTAGTTCGTTTACTGTGTGTTTACTCTCTGTTTTGGGCTGGATATATTGTGGTTAACTTTCAACTTTGTGAACTCGGATCTCACTTCACACGCTGTGTTAAGGTGAAATGAAGCTATCTTACGACGACTGTTCCGATGTCAACAGAGATGACACGGATAAGCCTGCCGTATCAAACACATACCAGCCGCATTCAATTCAGGTTAAGCTGTTATGCCGTACCTAAAGTTTGGTTCATAATCATGGTCGATTGGAAAGTGGGATGGGATGGAGAAGACCAGTAGAAAAACGTGACAAACGGTACTTGTGACCAAGAGTACAAACAAAGTATCCAGCACTGGTAGGTAGACTGAATTGGGTTTGTGTTCATTAAGCAAAAGGAATTAAAAATAAGTGTCTGAAAATAATTAGTGAAACGGAAGCTGCAGAATGATTGGATGAACTAAGTAAGAATCCGAATATGAAGGAAAAACTTGGTGGAGGACGAAATTGGCGAAAACTTATGGAAGTCGATGAATTTACAGAGAGTTGAGGGGTAGATAACAGAAGAGAGGAATAAAACACTGGGAGGCTAAAAAGTAGTCTTATCACTACAAACCTTGTTATGGCATGCGAAAAATCTGGAGATTATGATAAGAGTCGACCGAATTTGGAAACCATGAACAAAAGCACGCTAAGACGGATATACGAAAACCGAGAGGAAGTATACGAGTGCATGAATATGAAGAAGAAAGGAGGTCGAAAACATTATTATACTTTTACTCATGAACGTGCGCGATGAACAGGACAAGGGCATATTGAATACTGAACTGTGACATGTCCCCTATATCACGGCTAAGGCTGATTACTTCGTGTTCGTCCACTCCAAACTTGTCTACTACTTTCTTTCAAAACACGAAACAAGAAGGAAGTTGAGTACATAATGAGGAACACTTGGTTTTCAAACAACGCAAACCATGTATTTGTGTGTAGCTAGCTCACTGTCTCCTCTGGCCAAATACCACAGTTGTTTCAGCCTTCCCTCTTTATAAGGACGAACGGAACTCACAACTGATCAATGTAATCAGCTGTCACGCAGCAGAGATATATGCCGCTTTCCGGTTGTGAAAGTAAGGATGATTTATTGATCCGCCTTCACATTATGTTTGCTTGTTCTTATATGTCTTCCGGGAGAGTAAGAATGCAGTTTCTTTTAAATTTCATTGTCTCCCTGCCATCCCTGCGACGCACACGTCACACAGTGCACACAACTCACTACCCCGTCTGTAACATTGTTTGAAAAATGCAGTCTGACTAATCGTGCACCATCCAGGTAATGAAATATTTCGGCCGCAACTCTGTAAATACTTATTTCATTGTTACATTCATCACATCGAATCAAAACCGCCAAACATATTAAAATATAATAATGACCGTCTTGTGGTGCAAAGGTCTACACCTTGCACCAGTATAATGAGTGCGCAAGAGATGGACCAGTTCAAACACAAAGAGTGTGTCTGTGTAACTTGCTCACAATCACCTTGGTATGTCAAAATAGGTGTACGCTGGTAACCGTGTAGTTGCACTTGAACTCATCAGCTACCTTGGAACGACAATGATCCAGCAGCAAGTGCTGTACATTGACTACGGCAAATCATTATAGACCATGGCGGTTCTGGCGACAATTAGTCTGGCGTCGCTTTTCATCTCCCTCGAGTTTACGAAAATAGGATATATCCACAAAATTACGATGTCTCCATGCTAGTCGCGTCCGTTTCATCATCATTCTGGGAGATCTCTGTGGGCTTCAATGATGAGTGACATCGTAATGCTAATGCGCACACTGGCGGACTGATGGGCATGGACATCCGGTTTTGTTTGTGTGATCTCAGCGAACACGGAACCACCGGGCGTAGGCAGCAAACGGAGCTAGCTCACTTCTACTCTCTTGTCGAGCCGTCAGAGAAGCAAACAAATCTGTGCTTGTGGTTCTTTGAGGATACACTAGAAGCACTCAGGGTTTATGTGCTCCTACGACACAGAGTGTACATGGGTAACTCCTTCGATGCGCCACCCATCTATATATAGATAAACAGGCGATTTACCGGGACTTATGTGAGCTTTCACGGTCGTGTAATACGCCGGATAGGCCGGGTAAACCTGTTCTGGAGTGGTACAGCAATAGCTATCCGAGCAACTGTTTTATGGCTACCGTGACAGCTGAGTAGTCGTTCGTTCGTGGACTCTATATCGAGCAGCTTCTGGGGGTAGATGGCAATCCCCTGCAGGTTCGCACTGGCTTTAGGTAATCTGAATATAACTCATGTGTCACAACCTGCCTCTTGTGAGTCGCGCAGGACTTAGCTGGCCACTTCACTAACGACAGAACTGCAACAAGTATTCGTATTCCAGTGCAGAGGCAGCTCCAGAGAATGGCGGATACTGGAAGTGGTTGATGTCGTATGGAAACGTGTCAACGTATGTCCCAACGAAAGAAATCCAAATATATCACAATAGAAAAACTACCAGATGCACACCGTTTGTGCTCTTTTGTCCAGTAACACTGTCCGAAATGTGTTCCTGGTGGGGGTCGAGCTGATCACTAGTTGCCGTTGGTTTCAGCCCATCCAAACTTTCGACCCGTTCCATGAAGCTTTTTGCGAATTCAACTCAGACAAAGGTTAGCACCGTCCTACCTAATATCAAAAACTGCTTCAGGACTGCACATCTGTTTGACTATTCTCGTGTACGAACCTCTAGACTTGAGCCGTTCTGGTAATAACCCCAGTATGCTGCGCATTCACTCAAGCAGCCAGAACAAGCAAACTTTCTGACGGCCTCCCTAATTCCCGATTGCGCAGGTTGTCAAAGTCAAGTGTCAATTAGTCAACAGGTTGTCGCTTCTCCTTTTACCTTTCATATGACCTTCACTCGTTCATTCCACTTTTTCCAACTAAGTGTTAACTCGGAATTATTACCGGCGGGAGAAGGCTGGATCCATTTTGGAGCACAAAACATAAGGTTATTCACACTCTTCTCTAACCGCTCGTCAAGTTCTCAACCGAAAGAGCCTAGTCTTACGCCCGGTGAAAGTACAGAATTATCTCCCACAGAATCGGATTAGCGACCAATCGTATGTATTCTCAATATGCGTTATGATGACTCTTGTGATTCGCGCTACGAGCCCAACACATGTACAGGTATTCTTTGCCCAAACACACTGAAATTCAGCACTTAAACCCATTGCACGGTGAACCACATGTTACGAATATTGTACTGTCGGGAAGGTTATACCCCAATTCAAAACTATAGACAGCATCGTGATCACACGTCTTCATTAACGAATATATTCAGACAGAAAGGCCCAGCTTGTTTCAAAGTATCATGGTAATAGATTGGTGTCATCACATTTCCAGTCTCTTCGAATGATTCCGACATTTACTTTATTTGTCACTCTCGTTGGGAGAATATGACAAAGTATAATCGCCAATCAAAAGATCACTGTTGTATGGGCTTCTCCATCCGGCATGTGACTAAAGTCTAAACACAGGACAGTAGGTTATCAGTCGTGGCAGCTTTCCACCAATATATTTTGGATCTTTAAAAGCTCGAAATCCGTATAGGAGAGCTCGCGGTCACAGACTGTCAGCGAACTCCTTGTTTCAGAATCCACAAGTCTGTCTGGCATCGTCCGCAGCCAGAGTTGAAAATTCGCTCTGAGCTGTGAAACACGTGTGATAAAGTGTATCTACTAGCCCAATCTTGCTACAACGTCACGGATGTGAACGCTGCATGGTTGTAGAATTAAGTCTACCGGAATACGAAACCCGTTGTGTAGCCTTTGTATAGTGAATGGCAATGATAACTTGACTCATTGTATACTTCAGGCAAAACTCGATCAAAGAACACAGTAATTAAACCACTACACGTTAGGTTGATGCGCCATGTTCTGAAATGTAATTCAGAGGAGTACAGTAGAGCTTTCATCATCAAACCTCTTTGTATTCATAGTGTGACAGTGAATCTAGTCGACAAGTAAGCTTACCTCAGGATCTGTTTCAGTGTTAAAATCATCTATCTAAAACCAGTGCCTTCAAGGACAGCTCAGCCTCTGTACAGTCGATCTTCATGGAACGAAATATCGTGAACAGTTCATCCGTGGAAAATGCAATCAGAGGTTGGCAATGACTGTGAAAATATATGCAATCCCAGGGAATTGCTGAGAGTAACACAGAGAAAAGAGCTTATGTTGACGTTGTGTACAAACGTGAACGTCATGTAATCGTCCGTCAACTTTCAGTCTGAGTTTCTTCTATTTCCGATCATCTAGTTACCTGTTATACTGTATAGTCGGAGATCGAGAACCACCTCTGAAATCTTCGTCATTGAAATTTTGGGAGAATTCGCAATAGGCTGCCAGCAGCTTTTGGGGTGGACAACAGTGTCCTGTCAGTTCGCTAAATGTGAACTCAGTGAACGAAGTAAACGGAATTTGCCACCGTAACTGCGTCTGATTATAGCTTACCGTTCTATAAAACTGTCACAAGATTAATTGAATCCAGGAAGTACTATCCATTGGAGGACTATATTGAGGGTTGGTTCTCTCTAGGATGAATTAAAATCCGGACATTTAGCCCAAATCAAGCTCATATTTGTACAAGACAATCTGTATGGTAACTTCACTTCATGGAATTCACGCTTCGGTTTGCCTTTCATTCAAGCCTGGATGATCACTTCAGCCAATGCATATATACGGGGTGATAGTTGTACTCTTTTAACGCTGAAGACTTTTGAAAGCTGAAATCTACCTATCAAAATTTCTCCTAACTTCCAAAAAGTAGCGTTTTTGTCGGCACTGACCTTTCCAGAAAAGCGAGAAACGTTTTCAGGCAGAGGCAAATACAGTTAAGGAAAATTAATAGTGCAACAACCGTTCTTCATCCCACGAAGTGTTATAATCAGTTGAATCTCTTCATACCTTCAGTGAATCCGGGTTAGTGCACCGTACCATAAAAATTGCCCTACGATACCGATGCACGGCTATGATGGTTCACAAAGACATGCGGGTTAGCTTTAACAGATTATAGGGACGATGACCGTAACTGAGTAATGAGTGGCTAGAATGAACTGCTCCTGTTAATCATACTGTCTTTCTGGTTCATCCTGTACACGTTACGTAACCTCTGCTCCAAAACAAGAGCCTTATAATATGCATTTATGCTCGTCACAAAACTCTCTGATCCGAATCTTTCAGCTGCCCTGTTTAAACCGTATTTTCATGCCTGTAAATGAACCGCACTGGGAGCTAACAGCTAACCTAACAAAACTGTGGGTACTAAAATCTTGTCGCAGCAAACAAAACCTTGAGTCATATACAACAGTTTTTTGCCCCGCAAAATGCTGTCAGCTTACCAAGCGATTTTATGTGCTTAAGGGATTTTGCCTGCTATCTTAAATTTCCTGGCCAGAGGCCAGTTCATACTTGATTAAAAGCTCTATGATTTGGCTTTCTTTTATCCGTACTGTTTGATGAACATGGTAGTTCGCAATGGCAACAGCTCAGCCGCACCAGTCATACTACCTAGTATTTCCTGTAACGATTTCGGCAGGTGTTTGATTTGAATGTATATTTCACGAAATATCTCTACTGCTACCTCTTCCGCTTTCAATTTATAATGCTCAATAAAAATCACCGATCTATACTGCGGCCTTGAAGTTGAACACCAGTGTCAGTTAAAGTCCGTAATACAGTGACATAAAATTCAGTGGTTCAGTTTTCTCAGTGTGAAAATTTATCGGTTGGCATGAAAACTACACAATTCACAAATTGGAACTTTGGCCTGGAGCCAAAATTGTCGCTGTGCAGGGCATCCACTCAATGAGCCCAACAAACTTGTGAGTGCCGCTCCATATGAAAAATGTTTCCCAGGATATGTATACCATATGGGTATATTGTATTCATATTAATAGCCGTCATAGTGAAATTGGTTCAGAGCCGTTCTGTCTTTTCAGGTTGGTCAGCACGTTGCGAAACTGACCGTGACTATACTACGAAACCATCCTTGTGGTCACAGCAGGTTGATTCCTTGATGATGACTGAAGGAAATTTGATTTGCGTCAAGATTGGAAAAATGGTCATGTCCTACGAGAAAAATCATCTGGGAAAACAGCTCGTGTTGAATATTGGGTAGGCTCTGATGAAGAAACGGTAAGATGATAGCGTCGCAATTGGTCCCCAAGGTTTCAGTCAAATGAAAAGGATTAGCTGTAGTTTCGTCTTGGAAATATATTTAACATAGAATGATAATGATATTGATTAGAGTTTAGACACCCCTTTCTCAAAGGAAATTGAGGTTGCCAGTTTTCACTGAAAAATACTGGAGAGCAACTGGTTGTTTGTGTTTTATTTTTGAGGCAACAAATACACGGGTTTTGACGAGTGAAAGGGGAGTCCAGTCAAAATCATAAGTGAACCTGACGTTCAGTCTACTAACAGGTTACCAATACAAATTTTCTAGTAAGATGAAGTAAGTTTACGATAATCATTTAGATGAAAACCAACTGAAGAAAGTTGTAACTATTCATTATTTAGTTCAGTGAATAAGGAAGGTAAGCACTTTTTGCTCAACGTATGTTCAAGTGAGTAGTGGTGGAACAACTATTCTCGGTCATTTGACTTTCTATGGCGTGCATGTCAGGTCGATTCAAACTGCCCAATAAATGAAACTCTTCTCATTGTTTGAGAAATTTGAAACACTGAGTTCCCTTTATCCAGTTCATCAAGACAGCAAGAAGACATACATTGCGAGATGCAAGCATTTCGTTTATTCTCATCAGTCGGTTACAGAAAACATTCGATTATATAGGTTAAGCGCGTAGCGTCAAAACAATGAAATGAACGAACTTCACTTGGTTTCAATCAGGCTTCACTGCCACGGCAACGAAATTGATTGCGTCAGTACCTTTTGCCAACAAAGGGCCGGTGCGTGACGCTTGATCAACATTGCCTCTGAGAACGCTAACAATCTAGGGTCGCGATTGCGCAATAGGACTGTGAATGAAGTGTCGGGGTCAACTACATGACCTGTTGCGATTAGGTGTTTGGCGATGGAAGACGCCGGACTTCTGTTCGAGTTTTGGTATGCTGACCCACCTTGAAACATTGTTTGCACTAGCCACTTGGGAATGTGCTCCGCCTTCCTCTGTCGTAAATTTCGGTCCGTTCTGCCGATGTATGAATCACCGCAACTGCAGGTGAACTGGTAAATAACGTGAGAGGCAGAGTTTTCCGAAGAAGAACGATCGGGGCAGTGGAGGCTCATCCTACGGGTGGAGAGTAACAAGCGCAATTCCGCCGCGGGATATGTGCGATCAATGACAGATTTCAACTTTCGACTTACGTCGGTAACGTTGTGGTCACCTGTGTAAGGAAGGTTGATAAAAACCTGTTTTTTCGGCACTAACTGTGGTTGGGAGGCAGTCACTCGCTCCTTGCAATAAATTTCAATAAATTTGGCCGGGTATCCATTCGTGAACAGAACATTCTTTAAGAGCTCCTCCTCAGACTGTAGGCTGTCGGCCGTGCACAGTTTCCTTGCTCGGTGAAAAACAGTTCGTACCAAACTACGTTTGTAAGCCACCGGCGTAAATGAAGAGAACTGTAGGTACTGCCCACTCCATGTGGCTTTTCGATAAACAGACCTACTGAGTGTACCGTCTGAGCGCCTAGAAATAAGGACGTCTAGGAATGGTAATGAGTTATCTAACTCTTGTTCATAGGTGACATGGAGATTTCGATGGGCAGAGTTAAACTGATGTAAAAGGTTCATAAAATGATCAAAATCGGTGAATATTATGATATCGTCGACATACCGTTTATAAAGCAAAGAACGATCAATACAATCTGACATTCCATCTTCGACCATTCCAAGAAAAATATCAGCCAGTGTTGGACCCAACGGGCTACCCATTGCCACTCCGTCAATTTGCTTATAAGCACATCCGTCAAACTCAAATCGAATGTTTTCCGTACAAATAAGAATCAATTCTTTGAGGTAGTCGACAGGAATGGATAAAGAAATATTATGAGACAAAATAAAATTACATAGATAATCAACTGTTTCATGTAACGGAACGTTTGTGAATAGTGATTCAACATCGACGGAGTACATCTTTTGTGCGGAACTCACCGAGATATTATCCAAGATATCACACAATTCAAAAGAATCCTTCAAAGAACGGGAGCTGAGGGTTTTGCGGATGGGGTCAAGGAGCTGAACTAGCCATCGAGCAAGTTTGTGGTAAGGTGAATCATCAATGGCAAGAATAGGTCTCAAGGGGGCACCGGCCTTGTGCAATTTGGGGGTTCTTCTCATACGTGGTGTACGAGTCCCAATCGGTTTCAACCGTTTATACTCCCGCTCACTTATATATCCATGCAGTAGAAGAATTTGCAGCTTCCTCGATATTTGTTTTTCTACTAGAGTGTTATTATCTAACGTGCGATCAGCTTTGAACTTCCTGTCATCAGCCATTGTATCTTTGCAAGTAGGAAGTAGACTGATTTCAACATTGCAAGTTCTGAACATTTTCTACTTTGTCTTACCAAGTGGAATTGAAAAAATAATGACAAGAACGCTCACATTTTGTGTAATGTGTTGACACTTTCAAGTTGTGCGGTTAATATCAAATAACCAAACATAATACTACCTGTATTATGTAGCACAAGCGTTTTTACTATCCATGTATAAAAAACAAGCAGTATTTAAAACTGAAATTAGCCAAAACATCGGCGTCGAGTTTCATACTGTCTAACTAAACCTTGTGACCTGGCTTTTTCTCTAAGAAAATTGGTAAATTGCGTCCACTCAAAGGTTCATGTTGTATGGCTTTCCTACCAAAAACACAGTAAGTAATTGCGTACTTACTGTCAGTGAGCAGCAGTCCATGGTTATACTCCCACGCTCCTCACCAGGAATATAATTGCATGGAAAATGGGAAGAGAAATATTGACTTTCAAGAGTACAGAAATTAGCTGAAGATAAGTTGTTCGGAAATTGAGCAGGTCTGAAATGGCCTTCAACAAAATACGGACACATTTCGAGATCTGCAGTGCAGTAAAATAACATATACGGAAACCTTGTTTTATGAGGTTCGGATACGGGACTAACTGCTGCTTAGTTTAAACGGACACATGTGTGGCCATTTCCAACCACACTATAATATGTTCCAACTAAATTTCACCACGTTGATGCAGAAACCCCATACTGACCGAATCATAAATCTGACATCCGTTCACCTGGGTAGAACATCATGTTACCCGGAATTTACTCGGAAATTTGCTGTTCAAAAGACCTACTACAAAATATCAGAAAAAGTCCCTAGTTATGCCACTTAGCACTACTGTCGACAAGGTAATGTATATGTTTTACTGCATTTTACTTCAAAAGTGGTTATTTATTGGTTCGAGGATGGATTTGCTTCGATATTCCGAATAAATCAATGGTACACGATGAAAACTGGTGGAGCTTGCAACTTGAACATGGATTGTATCTTGCGACCAGGTACCGTACACATAGCCAGTGTATTCAAATCTTGATATGTGGATGACAGTATCAAGTGTCTCAATCATCTGACCAATTGGAGCAACCTTCACAAGACACTTATGGATCTAATCTGATAGGACAAACATTCATAATACGAAAGCTGTAAACAGAACAGAGAAGATGGCAAAGTTCTGAAATCAGTAAGAGAAAATGGAGAAAAAATATTTTTTGCCAGTTTTCATACTGACCGAAACGTATATATATATATATATATATATATATATAACAAACCGCTGTGAATTTCGGACTGAAATGTAGCTGACGAAATTCGGCGTGCAACTGTATAACGCCGGTTGGTTCGATCAATTACAACCGTTTGCCCCCGATATTTGGTTACACAGCATCTTATACTTTACAGACCTGTTTCCACCAAAGATAAAATGTTTCTAGTCAGAGAACTGAACAGGATATTCTACCAAAACGAATGGCCATTTAATTAGTTAGTGCACTATGTAAGTAGTAACCACCATTAATGGGGGCATTCAACCATCAGTGCCGCTCTGACAACGGAAGTAGAATCAAGATATTTTACGAGGTTGCTTCAGGAAGTCCGCAGAAATCTGCCGCATAAAAAACACATTGAGCTGAAGCGTTAGCTTGTGCGAGAATTATTTCATCACTTCATCTTTTGAAATCAGAAGTCCTGTCAGTTACTTACAAAAACGTAGGGTGACCTGCAGCTTTCGACTGCTGCTATATGCTCTATGGCCCTCATTCAGATCTACCTTACTTGCGATGACATTTACACGACGACTGACCACTTGCCCAAGTTAAATAGAACAAAATAATACCCGCACGCTTTTCGAGCAAACGTAGTTTACGTCATCTCTGATGATACGCATCCTAGCACCATTTCTCACTAATGTTTACAAGTTACCATAATTGTTATTCCATCACTGGAGTGTGAGTAGTTCCAGATTCGTAGTGAATATTCGTGTGTCAAGCTTTTTTAGTTGCATTCATTGATGCGGTCATCAGTTGTTACTGTTTTCCGTTAACTAACCCTCACACAGATCCAATTGTCATCATCTCGTATTTCGATATTCGTCACATCAGTCAACAAACAGCTCGAAACGGACTTGCGGTTCACCCGATTGTTTTCCGTCTTCCAATCTATCGCTAATTTTCTCCAATCTTGATGATAGAAGAATCTGATCGGATTGGATGAATTAATAAAGGTGGAATTTATAATAAAAATGACTAGCTCGACGAACGTTTGGTGTTCACCAGCGGTCACGCGAGCGATGCTTGTCAAAACTTTCATATAAATCATTTACACTTAGTGAATGACTACCCAGCAAGTGGATTTCCATACAAATGAAGCGGACGTTTCTATATACTGTTCACATGTTGAAGCTAAGCTGCACAATTCGCCATATCCGAAATTTGAGATCTTGCTCTAGAAGAAGTGGTTTGATGCTGCCAGTTTACAGGTTAACATCTCGTATGTGGAATGCAAAATGTTAACTCAACGAATACTAAACATTCATCAAAGATAAAAAAACGACATTCGCCGGGAGGTTCACAGCTCTGTCAGATAACCTTAATCACTTCAAGCAAACGGCTGTTCTGCCAGTGCATGCTCACAAATGTGTCCGCGCGTGAGTTTCATATCCGTATGAGGCTGTGCGTAACGTGTCACCTAGTCAATTCTGCCCAACACACTATGGCTCCGTGTGTTGTGTTTTGTAGGGCTGCTTATTTTTGGACCAAACTGAAACATTTATAATTACTTGTATATTAATTTTTGTTTATCACCAAAGACCGTGAATTATTCAACGTGGTCTACAGTTATCAAGCACGTTCCACCTGACGCTATGTATATCCCGATTCACTAATGTGGTGTGCACATATGATTATGATTGATGTTTACCAGTTCGGATCCACCGTCACGCCAGGTGTGCATTATATATATGTATATGCCATTCAGCGTTGTAAGCTACAAATGACAGAATCGTTTGTATGCATTTTTCATGAACCCATGAAGTGTGAACATTATGCACGCTTTTCACCTGTGACTCACGCAGTCGTAGGGTTTTGTCACTTAAGTGGGAAGCTAGCTTGCCCAAAGCATTGATTAAAGGGAAAAACGATACATTTTAACTCAGTTCTTTCTGGTGGAGTATTTCATTGTGTATTTCTGCAAAAACAATTCATTGTTTTACTTAGTTCTGGGTCATCCGTCACCTGAAAGAACACGATGGAGTATCGTGAGCGAGGGGAATTTATGCAACGTTTAGGTCTTCTAAATTTAAGCTTACAAAAGTCGGTGAATAGGTTACGGCTATTTGATGCATCTAGTCCTCTTTTGATGTGTGAATGAAACTGTTAGAACACAGAGCATGGTAGATGCGATCAAGTTGCAGTGATTAGCTGACATCCGAGGCACAGTTGTATGAGCCTGAGGATAGACATTCAACCAATAGTTTACGAATTGTCGCTGACCCCATTAGAGGGTCAGGCTAACTGGGTTCAAGTGAGACAGACGGCAGTGTTATGTCATTTTAGACAGATGCGTCTCAGAAAGATGTTGCTGGGATGGCATAACCAGCGGATTTACGGTGAACCTCGGGGAACATCTCAATGAAATAGAATGACTCAAAGCACGGTAATTACAGTTCCTCCTTGTGTCCCAGAAATTTTTTAACAACTCTGAAGCTTCTGAACCGTACGGATGTTTTACATCTCACAACTAATCTCCCGAATTCCACTGAAGCACAGAAGTCGTTTTGGCTGATTTTGACGGAGTCAACCATTCACAGTATGAAAGTTCGCACACTGGCTACTCAACACTCCCACACTAAGAAACACAAATTTTCCTGTTTATACATTACTGCTTATTTTGAATTCATAAGTGATTTAGACCATATTTTCCTTGTTTCTTACGTACACCTTATCAGTGAACTTAGAAGCTGATGTAGTTGCGCCGAAGCACATCACACTGATTCGATAGAAATTTTATTTCAAATACTGAAAATTATCATCCAGCTTCTTCTCATTCATTCCTGACCCGTACTTAAAAGACATAAAATCGAGCACCTGACTAGGGTCAGTTGTGACTGACTTCTTCTTAGTAGGGACTGAGAAAGTGTTAGAAACAGACCAAATAGACAATAAGCGTATATGCAGTCCTCCCAAACAACCAATGTATGACATAATGCAAGACCTGAATAGCTGCCATTCTAACCTGAACTTTTCTGGAGTTATGACCAGCGATTGTCTGTCGTCTCGAGGATTCCATGCGAGTGGCAGAAACATGACTCTATTGGGAACTCCGCACGATCTAATCACTGCTGGTTCTTTGGCAGCCACAAAACTGGCAAGCACAATCGCATCAATGAATATGTTATTCACATGAGCCAGGCGATTCTGCAGACGCGATAGGTTCCGCAAGATATTGAACCTGCTCAAGTTGATGTAACAATCTAACAAATACAGTGAAAGATTGGCATAGCAGCTACAACTGTTAGTTGAGTAGGACGGTTGTTGTAGAATAAAGAGTGTTTAAATATAACTGTAACCGTGGAGTGGCAACTCGAATGTTAACAGATCTGCACAAGTACATGTTCATTATGTGCAACTTCGGTTCACTCGTTTGAACCTGAAAGCTGCTGTTACCTGACCCATCGCAAAAGATACATGATTCTAAATGTGGAAGGGCTCGACTGGCCTCAGAAATCTGTTACTGAACAACGAATATACCGCTGAAATGTAAACAACCTGTGTCAGCAATCTTCAGATATATCCTGTCCACTGACCAAAAGCATAAATACCAGATCTTGTTATGTCAGTTTTCTCCACAATTTGCAACTGATAAATTGAGAAGAACGTCGTTACGACCGGGTTAGAGTACTCAATGCTTCACCCATTCCAAATAGCCTTCCTCAATTCGGTCATTCTTGAGGCCAATTGAAAAACAATCGTAATCAATCGTTGCAGGCCTATACATATATATATTCTCGTAGTTGACCACGTTCAAAGCCTAATGATCACTCTCAAGTCATTACTTTACCACATATCTCCATGGCTATTTATTACATAAAATATTATATCTGAGTGTATAGGTTGTACTAACTAGCTAATGCGGACTCTGGTCGTCGAGCAGTTCAGTTGACCGGTAGAAAAGTCAGTAGTAATTAGTTCCAGAGAAAATATTTTTGATAAATAAAATATAAGGAGAATGTTGAGTACTGGCATTTGATCATCCTCGAACTCGAGGGAGGCAAGTAAGCCAGAATTGGTTGAAACAGTATCAATGTACCTACTCGAAGATGATCTGTGACAACCAACACTCCACAGTACAGTTCATTATTCAACTTGTGTGCACAGACTAATGATGTGTATGACGTTTGGCCACCTCAACAAACATGGCGCAAAACATACTGGATCGAAGTACAAAGTTGGTAACAGATTCTCCTCACTTTGCATCGAGTGCCATTCAGATCAAATGCGTTTTAGATCACAAAAAAAGCAACTAGTTTTGAGCATATTATTTGTCCCGGGTGTTCGCTCAATAGGATGACGTGAATGTAAATCAACGTATACGCGAGATTTTCTGTTAAAGTTACATCACTTGCAGTAATTGCCCAGCAATTTATTGTTTCATGCTCGTTTATCATTCTTTCAGTCTAGCCTGTCTACCTGGCCCTTCAACAGTAACTGTTGTTTAGTAAAACTAAAATTCCGCTTCTTGAATGCCCACTGTTAATTTTTTGATTGTGATCATTGTTACAATTTTTTCTCAGGGTCATGTATTGCCCGTCAACATTATCGCTCTGGTATTGTCAAAAAACGGTACAATTAACGGTGTCAGTTTTTAGTGTCCAGTTAGAATCCAGTGGAATTTATTAAACGGTGTAGCCTTATAGCATTGTGCCCTATACATAATCTGTACAAATCACTTAACTGCATGGCACTAGACAGAGTAAGCAGCCCACCGAAACACAAACAGTCTCAGATACGGATATCATTAAGTTTCCATTGCACCAGTGTATCTCTCATATAGATCGAACAGCCTACTAAACATAATGTAATAATATGTACGGCCTAATGTACCAACCCATGATTGAATCGACTGTATATTTAATCACGAGCGCTAACCGATGGCCCATATGAGAAGTCAGTAAGTTCACTTGTCCCCAAATTATCGCTTAAAGGTCAGTTATATGTGCTGTTGTAATATATGCGCTCAGCATGTCGACCGCGTACGGTGTTCAGCGGCATTCACCCACGCCGCAAACCATACAAGAAACCATACAGGAACTGTGTGATTGAGGCTTTCTGCCTAAGTGGCATTGTTAAAGACATTGGGGACTGAGTTGTCTAGCACCAGCTCTGGCATCAGTGGAGGACGAACATTAAATCTCAATGCGATCACTCGTACGCAAGGAATGACAACAACCGGTAAACGGTTAAGAAGTTAGGTTGATCATCAGGGGTGCAAAATGCGTGGTGTAACCTGATGAGGTCAATCCCTCATGTTTCCCGTCGTTCACTTTATGCAGTACACCTAGCACACCAGCGTAAGCGGCGAAATTGCTTATCAAAGAGAGGTGAAAGCAGTCAAGCGAAAGGTTGGAGTTGTAGTTTGCACACCGCTGAACTCCTAGTGGCCTCGTGAATTGCCTAACCTCGTAGGTGTGATTGCCCCCATTTTATTGCTGAAACATACGTGAACCGATGCTTGCACTGGTTGGTGAATTGTGGCAGTTAAATCAGAATGCTGGAGTTTCGTTAATTCTAACTTACTAATAACCGACATACAAGGATGCCTTTCAATTAAAATGTCGCCAGCCTGGTGTAAACAGCCTGTCATTGGCTGTTCCTACAGGACCTAGTAAATTGAAGACTGGGGTAAACGGCAATATACCGCATGAATTTTGTCATGCTATATATTGCAACATGGTTACAAGTGTTTACAACACGTGGTTAAGCATGTCCAGCAACATTCACACCAATAAACAAATTTGAATCGCTTATCACTTGCCGATAGCTCATCGAGCCGGTAATAACAATTTCACATTTTTGCGCGAAGAACACGTTTGTGTTTAGAAGTGATAATCGTATGAACATCTACGAACCTTAACCTAGCACGTATATGTTAACAGGGCGTCAGTATTCAAGGAGTGGGGACACTTTTCATTCCAGATGATGAACAAGATGAAACACGCTCCCATATAACCCGAAAAAAATCGCAGCGACGACAAGATCTGTCATAAATTTTTGATTAGGTTTCTTTGAAATTTAACCTGAACTCCGATCTCTGACGACTGCAGTTTAACCTGACCCTATACGACTATCCAGTCTCCGAGTCAGCCAAACTATTCATGATGTTTCAAATATTGTGTCCCGTCAGTATAATTCAACAAAACAGTGGGTCCTTGTTAAGGACACAACGAAGATCACTTGGACATATACAGACATTTTGAATTAAATTATATTTTTTCCTTTGTATTGAACTTTTGCTCCGTTACCGTTTAGCTGCTCACTTTTACACCATACACAACACAAATGTCTGTTAGAATTGGCTGTTTTAAACAAATCGCCAACGAAATGAAACTAAATATTAACACTCCGCACCATGTCTCCCACTGTTTTAGTCGCCAACACAATTCCGATAGGGTCAAGATTGTAGACGCACTGATCACACAAACCCAGTATTTTTCGATAAAATAACTTTAGGTAGGACACTGCCAGGTGCGGTTGGACACCACATAGACAAGTCATTTACTTCAACATACCAAAAATCAATACACGCTGTTGGGTGTAGTGGACGTACACACTGTCTACTGACTATACCATTTTCCATATCTGTTTTCATTTTACGCACAAGATTTTCCATTACGTGCTAAAGCAAATCACTTTGGTGCATTAGAATTTCCACCTTAGATTCTTGGACGTGACGGCAAGAACGCGATTGGCCCAACTAACCGTAAGGGATGACCAGTCTTAATTAGAGTGCTTCGTATTGGCTACTTTGGTAGAGGAAGTGGTTTGGGTTATTCGAGGGGTGTCAACGGATTTGCTTAATGGGAACTGGGTTAGCGGCCAAAGTGGAGCACAGAACACCTGACCCTGTTCTTACTAATTCATCAAACCGCTGACCGTATTGGTTCCTTTGACAGGTAAAGGGTTGCGAGTGGTTAGGGGTGTCTGTGAATCTCACGTCCAATAGGCGTGAGCTTTGAGGTCGTGGTAGACTTCTAGCTTTGATGTGAGAGTGAACCAGTTTGTGAGAACATTTTCATTATTTCTCTCACATACATGGCTGGGGACGCAAGTACACTTGCATCAGTCCCGAAACACACAGACGTATTATCGAAGCATTTGAAAGGGGTGATGACTGGCGCACAGCTGCCCTTCTGAACGGAGTCAAGTGTAATACCGCTTACAAGTGGCTACATGTGGATTGCATCAGTTATGACAAGTGTAAGCAAAAAACTACTTGCTGATCAGCCTAACGATAGTTCGTCAGTCAGTCAGTGTTCCTTTAGTACATCCCGTGTGAGGGGACATCGCTTGACGAGGAGGTGGATAAGAACTAGTTGAATAAAACCGATCCCACAAGACAGGCAGATTAATGGACAATTTCTGAAACGTATTTGCGTCTGAAATCAGCGCGAACTATATGTAAACCAATTCAGAATAATGAGCCGAATCATGAATGTGGTAAACCACTGATCTAAAGCAGTCGGTCGCGTCTATCCTTTTCAGCAATTTACACGAGTTAATTTGAAATTCCGCCCACGCACTCAAATTAGTTTTGCATGTTGGTAAAACAAATTGCGTGACCAGTGGGCAGAACTATCGGGCATGTGTTAACGAAACCCATAACGTGCAAAGGCTAACTTCACGTTGTTCTTAAACGCAAAGAACAAGTTCTAGACGGTTAATCACTGTTCTAAAAAAAACATCAGTTCTTACGTGTATCTAAGAGAGTGATTGGTGATTTAAGGCCGGCTGCTCGATCTGTGGTCGAATACTTTCAGCAGCCTGTGCTGCCCGAAAGTCACTTACTCTGGGCAATGAACCAATCAGCGTGTACTTGGTACAACAATCGATAGACGGTGCGTTATAAATATTTTCACTGCATAGTTGTACCGTGAGTTAGCAGTTATACCATGGATGTAATGAGACCTTACAACACTCGGTTTCATGATAAATGTACAAATCTGGCATCCATCTGAGATTCGTGCTCGAAACGCAAGACTCTGTCAGTCATAGCTGATTTACAAACCTACACATTTGTCAAAAGCCCTCACTTTGAAAAACAATTCTAATCTCATTTCATTCACTAAGTAGTTCAATGCTGATAGTTAAAAAACCGCATACAACTCTTTGTTTACTAATATCTTGATAGACCAGGAGACAAGCAGTTAATTCTGACTATATAGTAGAGCACATGATGTACCTTCATTTCAGCAAGGGCAGACTGCGTTTCAGTGGTACTACAGTAGAGAGTAAAACTGAGAACATAGAGCAGAACATCATGTACCGAAGAAGCTAAGAAAGGCACTCTGAGACCAGGAGTGATCTAGTCATTTAACAGTTGACAACAACCATTTGCTGTTAGAAGATCTCCACCACTCATCAGAAGTTTGTCATTTGTAACTGTTCTGCGCAGTAGTGAGAAACTGATCCCAGTCACTGCGTAATTTCTTGGTGAGCCAAGCGGCTGAGTCATTAACCGTGAGTAGGGATGCCCCAGGAAATCATCCTTCCCACTGTCATACTCGTCAGAAAGTTGAGTAGAAGGCTTCAGCTGGGATTCTCAAGCCGAACTGAGACACGCTTGTCTTTGCAGAACTCGGAACTTCGAAACGTGATTTGTGAGCGTGATGTTAGAATGACAAAGCATCGAACAGCCGGAGCACCGCAGCGCACTAATCGCCGTAGAAATGGACCGCTACGACATCGATATAGCAGCTCTGAGTGAAAAAGGCTTGCAGACCATGGTGGGCTCATGAAGCCAGGTACCCGATACAACACATACTGGCTTGATAACAAGTTGTAGGATGAGACCCAAATGTGAAAATTTAGGGTTTCGACTGGATTCGAACCACCGACAAACACGGCATGTCTCAACGCGGCATGCGCTTTACCAGCTGAGCTATGAACTTACACTAGCGGCTCGGAAATTTCACATTTGGACCCTGTTGCGTACCCGTCCGACTGTCTCATACGGCATTAGGCTCGCGAAAATCCTTTACACGATGTTGTTTTAGCGAGTTGGGTTTCGTCAGCGTCTCACGGATTAATAGGTGGAGTTTGATGAGCAATTACCCGGTAAGCTGTTGCTATATTTGGCGGACGGCGGAAATGTATTGGGTTCGGATACTGGCATAATATGAATCTAGGCATTGCTTCGAATAATTGATGTGTGCTTAGCAGATATCGATAGTGTTTTTTGTGATGAATATCAGAAAGGTCGGTGTCGTTACAAAACTGCTCATTACAATCTGTTATCTTGAATTGCGAAGATGGGCAAACAATTTTCATCTGGTGCACAAACGTTGTGTCAAATCTTGTACCTAATACCCACTTGCAAGGTGGCTTTTGCATGACTAATGGTTACAATCATCATTGTTCATACAGTTTTAACAATAAATATCGCACTCATAAAAGACACGAGCGTTTCTTATTATTGTGAGTTTCAGATTTACTATTCAGTATGCAGTCGTGACAAAGCATGTAAACCTGCTGGTAAAACCCTTAATGATACTGTAGACATAGCCTATATTTAATGTAAACATTTTGAAGCGTAATATTTCGAAAACTACGGGGTAGGTGACGATAGAGGATCCAGCCAAGCATGAAAGAAAATACTGACGCTTTGTTAGCAAAGTAAACACCACTGACTGATCTCATGCATTATCTGTTTCTACTCTTCGACTTAGTTTTGAACGAGTGATGTTGGACACTATTTTTAAATTGTTGCATTGGGCTAGAACAGAAAAAGTATAGCGAGCTAAACGGGATCATTGCTTGGAATACCTGTCGGATGAACGTTGCTCAGGAACAGGCTGCTTATTGGGTTTGGACCATATGTGGCCATGCATACTTCATTCAATGTAATCCACTCCAAAGTGCGACATTCATTTTTCCTATCATATAAATACTGGCATTGCTTTGTGCGAATTCTCACACGGCCAGACGCGCCAGAGTACCTGACGAGCAAAAGCTGTCTTGCCACCACTTTTCGACGGGAAGACCTCGGAGAGTTTCGCAAAAGACAACCCACCCAAACAACCAGCAAGGGAAGTGTACATTAACTGCTATACTGTCCGTAGAATGATGTCACTCACCAGTCTGAATAGCCTTTGGCTAAAGTTGTTACCAAATGAACGAAGTAACTTGATTGCAAGCATTTGTTTCAGATTAGACCGTCACAATTATTGAAGGAAAAGTACAGCAGCGCATAACGCACACACATGCCAAGTATCCATTGGAAACCCGGACGTATAAAACCAAGAGGAGTGTGAGCGAAGGATTTCGTGGTCTGACCGGTCAACATTGATTAGCCAAAAGACAGGCTGGTATGAAAGTGGAACGGTGACTTCGCGGAACAAACGGGTTCCAATTATAGAGTTCAAACCAGGAAGCAATACATTGAAAATATAGGACAAAATGTTCTTTATTATAGGAATACAAACTAGTGCAGTCCAGATGGGAAAAGGTAGCAGAACAAAAATTGAACCTTCGACCGCCAGCCGGAAAAAAATGTACCAAACGCTTAATCAAAAAGGTGATGAAAAGGAAGTATGGGAGAAGCCAATAAATCAGGATTCTGGAAAGAAAAGCGAATGGTCAACCGAGCGACCGCAGTGGTTGTTTGATACGAACAAGAAAGAATGTGACCAGTGACAATAGCCAGTTCAGTCCAACGGAAAAAAACCGTCTATTCGCTGACAGTCGAAAATGAGCGTGCTGATAAACAAATAATCCCAGGCGATCAGCGCATTCGCGGCTGCATTCATTGCAACAAAACCCAGTCAATGCAACAAGACCTATGACAACTACAAAACATGTGCCAACCGCATACATCAATTCACGGACGCACAAATAGCACTCACTGAACCTGTGAACGTCCGTCCACATTGCATCCCTACAGATCGGCCCGTTCAGAAATAAATCTACCTAAAATGGATAGTATGGCACAAATGACTTCCGCTCATAATATACTGGTGTATCAGCTCCTAAACATCACGTTCTTCCCCATTGGGTCTCAGATGTCCATACAGCAGCTGCTTCAGAATACATTTGTGGCTCATCCTACGGACAGGTCCTAGACAATTAGACGGATTGAACAACAGGATGCAGTCAATCCAGTTCATGTGCACCAACCCAATCAACTCAGTGTTCGGAACGACGTCCGACCACCGACCACCCACGGTGTATTTCAGACACTACAGACGAAATCTACTCATTCATCACAAATTCAGTGGATGCAGAGTCCAATTTCCACTATCCTGCAACATGGCAGGTAAGCAGTCTCGTTATCAATTCTGAGCTGCGGCTCTTTCAGGCACACATTACATGATCTACACAGGCAAAGTCGACATTCATCACACGAACTCGCAACTCACAATCCACAAACACATCTCTCCATAAACTGACAGCAATCTGAGCACCCATCCATCACGTCTGCACTGATGCACAATCAGGATGAATGTCTCTCCTGTTTTGACAACCAAACCACATTTGAATGTTGCGCACGCGAAACCCGTGACCGGCTGCTAAAGTACATATTCGCCTTGCGTAAACAGAGCATCGTCACCTGCAAACAACAGCATGCACATTGTAGAAGTGCGTAGTCTAGGTGGTACGTCGAAACCTGTCATACTCGGCAAGCGACCATTCATGCGGCGTTCACATTCAACACTCTACGCAGGGTCCTGAACAGCAACTGTGGCGAGTGCAGTTGATTATAAACTAGATAGTGTTGGCTGTCAAACATAACCCTGCTTCACGCCACAGACAATGTTGGGAGTATCAAAGATATACCCACACGATTCCACCTTCGCCTTCATATCCACAGGTAACACGCTAATCAAATTGATGAACCTACCTGCACATCAACACTCACCAGACACCGTCCACAATCCCTCATGCCTTATGGATCCAGGTGCGTCAATAAAATTTTCAAGGAGGGTATATAGCGGTTGATATTGTTCAGAACACTTCTTGTGGTTCTGTTGAGCAGTGAACACCATGTTGACTGTGCTGCCTGAAATCCACATTGTTAATCGGGAACGCTGGTCTGTAAGTTGCATGTGTTGGCTTGGTTCAGCAGAACTCTCGCTGGCACCTTTCTATCTCAATAGACCGATACCCAATACATTTCGGTTATTCGCTCGCTATCTTTCCTTTGAAATAGGTGCGATCAGCGCCTTAATGAATCCTTGTGAACTAACTGCAGCTGAACAATTCACACAACTGGGAAATCATACTTCGACGGTCCCACTAGCAAGACGACCTCACATGTAACCTTTGTCTTTACAGTTTGCTAACAGCAGAATCTGGAATGGGATCAAATGAAACTTCGATATATGTCTGTCATGAGCTGTTACTGGTCACCCAAACAGTGATGGCAGGCAGGTTTAGCAGGCTAAAACTTTGCATACGCTGATAGCCAGAATCCTCGTCAATCTGTTTCGGCAGCCTGCATAAAAAGACTAACCGTCACCAGAAGCGAACTGTAGAACTGTCGGTGATCATTGGCTTGATACTTACTTCGCGAATATCGAGATGAGGCGCGATCACAAAGCCAAGTAAATTGTGGCAGTTGTTTCGTGAGCAGGGTCGCGCAGTGACATCGCTTCCATCCAACTGAAAGCGAACGCTTTTGATAACCATCTAGTGGGTAGCACATACAGTGAGCAGACGACTGCAGTTCGGGCTGAATACAACAATGAGGAAGGGTCAGTGAAATCCCTTTCAAGCTGTTGAGTCACGCCCAACTCGCGCGTTGAAGTTACTCAGAATAAACAGTCGGTCACCCTCCGGTGTCCAGAGGATTTTGTCGGGTTGCTGACTATAGTTGGAACATAAGGATCATGATCTTTGTCAGACATACCTTGGACCAACCGCAAGCATATGGATACCATTTGAGCCGTGATGTCATGCGGCCGGCCGCCGTGAAACTGACACTGTGCTCTTGAGCACCGTCTGCCGACTAACTTACCCGGCAAGATGTGTACCCATCACTTGCGTCTTGGAGTTCACGTTGATATACATGCCTTTTCTTGGTTTTGCTGCTCAGTTCCACGTGTACAGCCTTTTTATTTCCAATAACCAACGACACTTTACTTTTGTGCAGCAACTCCATCCATGCGGTGCCACTATTCATGCACCGGTTCCAAAGGCAACGTCTTGTCTACGCGCATGCCTCAGATTGTCAGATGGGATCTAAACTTCAGTCTCCGTCTCGACAGTTTGACCTGTGGAACAAAGTCAAACATGGCTGACCTACATGACTTCACATGGAGCCTCTGAATCACAACCCTTACTTGTGAGGCCACATGATACTGAGTTTTCTTGGGGAATTCTGCCCGAAACCAAAGACTGAAACATCTAACGCACTTGACATTCGGATTCCAAAGAGGCCGGGGAGAGCACAAAGTGGGACGCTGATGATTTGTTCTGATTAGTGTTGCGGTCAGTAGACGTATTGTAGGCAACCTCGGGCTCCCGATAATTTGTACTCTGCTAAGTGTTTCTGCCCCTTTGAATGGCTCCGCTTGAATTAATTACAATCTGACCCACAGCGAATATCCACCCCTCTTTACCGATGTTTTTCAGCTCCCTCGGTCATATGTAGTTACCAAATAATCACCATGCACAGTTTAACCCACTGTTTAAAACCTAACATCCGCAGTCAAACAGACACTACCCAGTCAGAAAACATTCTGGCAGATTACCAAGTAAAATTTAGAACAGTGGTGTGCCACACCACGCGCAAAGTGCTGGAGAACAGAGCTATCAGTGGACAGCGTTACTGTGATCTACACCAACAGCTGGCGAAGGCTTCTATCTAACTGCTTGAACCTAGTGTGTTATCACACGTGGGTCTGTTTTTCCACCTCAACAAACTGTTTGATTGTTGTTTTTCGGATGTTCATTCGCGCTACTAAATTTACCAACCTACATAACGGTGTACAAAATTCCCTCAGCGTACTGACGAACAACTCTCTTATCGGCGTTCGTTGGTATATTCAATCACTTCACATGTAACCCAGATACTATCGACCAGGCTGTTGTTCAGTGTAGTTCTTTCTTCTTATTTTCTATCTTAAACTAAGTAAATATGTATCGATTTTATTCCAATATGTGGTTCAATTGTGCGTTCGTGTCGTACGTTTGCTGACGCATTTAAACCGTTAACAGTATAATTATAGACGTTAAAATGGAGGGTGCATTCCGATGATAGGAGCATATCAAGTTGAACTCAACTTTAGGGGTAAACCAAATTCTCATATCTGCAGGATTATCAACATTTCGGAGTTATGTCTTGGATTCACTCGTTTTCAAACAGTCGACACGATCAAACAAGTAAAGCTAGTGTCTGTTATTAAGTTACAGTTTATTTTCACCCCCGTTAGCTTGGATGGACGCAGTACAACTCGGATTGTCATTTCTCATTGGCTACAAAAACAAGGCCTCGAATTCGCGTTTCTAATGGTTCCGGATGCGCACTCTCGAAATGATACTCCATCAATGATTGCACCATTGTCTAGACTCATCAGATAGAGTTATTCTGAATGAGGATCGAACCAGCTGTCTTTCGTGTTACGAGATAATGCTGTTATCCCAACGGTAGCCAGTTCTGTGGGCATCACTTATGATGAAAGATTTTGTTAATACCTGCTTTGTTGTTAGTTAATCAGCTACTTATAATTATACTTACTCGTAGTAAGCGATATTCAAAGGTAGGGCTACCGAAAGAATGACATTTAGGCCGTAACGCAAAGGATGTCTGGTTTGATTCCTCATTCCGACTACGTTTACGTGGTGAGTCCAAACAAAGACGGAACCGATGTTGCCGTCGGATTGAGCATGAGCATCGTGAAGCATTACAAACTCACATGTCTACTTAACTCATCGGTATTGTTTGCAGCGTGAACGACTTTGAACATCTATTGCGATTTTCTATCAATCAGAGTTGGGGTTTGAAGCTGTATTTATACAGAAAATTTAGAACGGACGATTTGGGTTTGGAGGGTTTTGAAATTGTGTCTATCTTCCTAGTTATTTGACGACTGAAAGAGGGAGAAAAGACCATTGCAATTGTTCTTGTTTTCAACACTCCAGATTTTGATGAAAATAAAACGGCCAAATTCCGTTCTTTCTATTGCAGTGATTTTACACAGATTTACTTGGACAAATCTTAGATTTGTTTCGCTTATTTGGACAGTGAAACATTGCGTGAATCTGCCTGAACAACTCACGTTAAACCGTACGCGCTCACGAGTTACTGAGCTGTGCGTTCGATGGTCGACGAACGCAAGCCTATAATCCCTTACTTATCGAGACACCGCCGCTAAGTTATTAGTCAGTCGTGCCATTGAGGAAGGTAGGAGGAGATCCAGGAAGAAACGTTCAACGTAGACGTCAGTATCTCCTCTGGGACTCCTTCTATATAACCAGTATTGAAGCTAATGTTATACTGCTCTTCGAATAGTTCCACCGATGCTCTCAGGGACTATGCTGGAGACCGGTTAATCTAATTTAATTTACTGAAGTTACATCATTTCATTGTATTCGGAACCAATGGAAGTGAACAACAACGACATCAGCAACAAAGGTGTATAATTCCATAATTTGTTGGCTATGTTAACATGGCTATGATAGACAGACACATGCATGCAGCGATCTGTCTCTTGGACTTGTACGAAAACATCAAGGTGCGCATCGACGTGCAGCTGCCTGGAGAAGTGATCGTACTCAGCACCAGCAACAAGGAAAATAATCACCGTTGGCATAATCACAACAAAACAAACACTTTTTTGTGAGCAAACGCAGCCCAGTTCCCATTTTTCAGCATTCGTAAACCCACCAATTCTGCACGAACATGAGATGGCAGTTATGACAAGAAAATCAATGGTTCTGATTGTAACAACCTTTTGCGGACTGAAAGTAGCGAACAGTGGTTTATCCGCCTAGCTTTTACGAATTCCAGTAGGTTCTGTTTACGTTTACTGGATGACCGGGCCAAATAAACGATCTGTCCCGTTGAGATGTTTTTCCGGCTGAAACCGTGTATTTCCAAATGCGATTTACGTAAATCTTGTGTTCTGTATGCAGAGCCCACGGATGCAATCACAATGCTAATCTCCCTGACGCTTTGTGGTGATTTTAGTCGCCAACGGAACGGACGTTCCAGTGAAACTCGTCCACGCATTGGAAGATCGTCTTCTCCACAAGTGAATCAGAAATGAATGGAAGTTTACTGTGCGCTTCTGACGAAGCATGATGGCTGTCCATTCTTGATGCTTTTATGTCCTTTTTACAGGCTAACTAATGAACTCTTATCGAGGTTAATGAACTCGGAATTTAAGGACTGAATGAAAAGAGAAGTTTCATAACTGCGACCATCCAGAATATAAAGTTGGTATGTTCGCGATTGTTCTTCGCCATAACAAGAGAATGTTAGCTTCCAAGTAATTGGAAAGTGGTTGCTCACCTTGTCGAAATCGATTTACCCGTCGAGTTCACCTTGGGAACAGCTCATTTTGAGATAGGTTGTTCATCCCAGAGCAGCTCTCCTCCGCCCGAATCACCGAGAGGGAATTCAGCTGCAACCAATGCAATCGAGCAACATCCTTTCCCGAAAAACGCGTTATCATCTTTGATACATCAAGAAGGTGCTACTTTTTCAGTGTCCTAATGAAGTTCCAAACACGGCGGTGCGTGCACAACTTGAGTTTTTAGGCCAATTTGTTGAAACAGTTTCTGGCTATATTCCTCTTAGACGAAAACGACTAGACGCACAGAGAACACATGGATTTCAAACAGGAGGTTATATACGCGTTATTAGTTCTAACTCTTTACCTCACCCATATTGTCATAGTCATGTCTGGGTTACTGTTTTGTTCTGATTGGTTGTGCCTCCATCGATCGACTGTATATCGTTCTCGCGTCTGTGGTGAAGCACATCTATGCGAACAGCGAATTGAAGTTTTATACTTCTACCATCACCTGTTCACTCTACCGTGTTTATTGACTAGGCAGGTCGTGTGTGGGTTTCACCTGAATTTATCCAAACGACTACAGTACCGGCGTCGCGATACACAAACAGCATATTTCGGAGTTCTATCGAAGTATTGTCGCTAGGCGACCTTCTCAAATATATTGTGCCTAGCAAAATCATGGTCGTAGTCTACTTGAACTCTTGTTGTTGTTGCTGCTGTTCAGTTGCTACTGTTCATACTGAGAGCTTAAAACTTAGAGTACTTAGTTTCCCACAAGACAATGAATGACACAGCCGTTTGGTGCAATCACAAACGGCGTCGAAAGTGAATTTGTTTTTATTGCGTCGAGCATGTGGGTACAACGTAGATTTTACTAAAATCCAAAATTTCGTCTCCTCAAGCAATACGCCGTGGGAATGTCTGTATAAATGAATGACCTTAGTCCCAAACTGCATAACTGGAATGAAACATGAGCTCATCCCTGAGCTGATATAGGGGAAGTGGACGGAGGTCAAGCCAGTACCGTTGCTAAGATTACCTCAAAAACACTTGAATAAATTAAGGAAATTGAAGAAAAAGTTGATGAATGGAATGTCACTAGAGATCACGGTTCCATCCTAAAATCTTCACTACATTTAGCAGTATTCTTGTTTCAGTAGCATACGTGAAACAAGCCTTAAGACAGGTTTCTTCAGTTAATTGGACCATGAACTGTGGTCGGAAGTGTTGTTTCGTGCAATGTCACAAATCTCAACAAGTCAGACTGTGCCACCTTTACTACTGACGGGGTACCCACTTAGTGAGTTATTTTCCCCGTTATAAAACAACAATTCGCATTTCCAGAGAATAAACGTTTTTGCCGGATGTTTTCGTCGGGAGTTGTTGCCAACGAAATCAAGTGTTTATGCAGTCAATCGATATACTATGTATTGCTTGGTTGTGAATTTTGTCGAAAATGGTAGACGAGGGAGACTTTTGGGTAGACGGCTGCTCCAACGTTGCTCCTTGTAACTCCGTTTCACATCGTAAGGTATGTTAAACAACTGGATATACTACTAGTAGTCGTTCACATCACACTACGCAATACTGCTGTGTTATTTCAGTCTCCATTCAGAATTAGTGGCATGTACCGATCCATTGCACAATACGTAGGAGGTCCCCAGAACACTAGATCAGTATGTATGCTTACGATAGATGTGGACGAACTGCCGAATTATCCAGCGCAGCACATATGGGTTGAAAACACAAACAGGTGCCGGATGTGGAAGCCAGTCTGGTGAAACGCAGGGCAGTTCCTAAAGCTGACACAACTACTTCATTAATGTACAAGCTCAACAATCGGACATAAAGGCTGGAATTCTCAGGCGAGCAACCCATTCTGCATAGTACACAGTCAATTCCAATGCTGTTTTATTGGGCATTTCTACTAAGATGATAGTGTTTGCCCATCGCCTGATTTAATCTCTTGCACGTCTGCACGTCTAGACCATGATTCGACTCTTACTCTGCTGTCAACTAATGTTTCGTCATCAATCGACGATGCATCCTGTCTTGGTGAGTGACCACACTCGGTGTAATTGCCAGAATGCAGTTTCACATTTCTTAATCAGGCACTCACTTTAAGGTCAGCATTGACTGAAACGACGTTGTTAGTGTATACTAATGAAAATAAACAGTATCCATTGAACGGCAGTTTTTACGTTAAAGTTTTTCCCTGACGGGCGTTGTTCATAGGGTGCTGATGGCAATTATTCTGCTGTCGTAACTTTGGGGCGTTTGTTAGTTGGCCTTGCTGGTATTGCGTTTCACCAAGTATGGGATATTTAAGTGTCTGGAGATGACCAGCAAAGAACAGCTACTTATTAGCATCCAGGAGGTTAAAAATTTTTTATAGACGTTTCGTAGTGCCAAAACTACATCTAACACAATCTACACGTGCATTCGCTGAGACAGTAAAAACAAGTATACCTACCCCAGGTGAGTGAAACCTGGCTTGAACATTTCAGTTTTGGGGGCTGGGCTATGCTTTTCTTTCAAGTTGCAAGGCTTCTCAACAAATTACTCAAGAAAAACCGCTGTTTCCCACCTTTCTGGTTGATTTGGGATATTCCACTTAATGGTTTGTTGTCAGCAATTTCAATAACTCCCAAGTAACTGCAATTCTAACCCTAGGACTACGTGTGGATTTGAGGCCAACAGCTGTCTGCCTTCCCTAAGCGTATTCATATGTCGTCGATATTATAATTCCATTGAAAGAGTTGCCTATAGAATATCCACATGTTCCGGTCAACACTTGAACTCCAATAGCTTTGCAACAGTCCACTATAAACGAGCACTACTAAATACACCCTTCACAAGAGCGAAACCAGTCTATACGCACGACAACCATGCAGAGGAACTAGACTTGATCACTTCTGTCTCACAACCAAACTGTTACCCAAAATAGTTCATAGAAAAAGAAATTAAACAAAAACAACCATCCGAAAATTTGATTGCTGTAACGAAAATAGGGTCCACAAAGAGCTGCTTTTCAAAAGTTATTGCAGTGTGCAGCAAAAACATGGTTGGTACATTCACTTAAACGAACATTCAGCGCACTTGAACTTCGTGTACTCACTGGGACCCAGAAGCTATCAGAACCTTCAATCAGCGGAACTCCGCCTATCGATGCCACCTCACATTTTGTTTAACAATTTACATCTAACTGCGAAGAAATGTACTTAGGCAGAACGGGAACATGCTTGATCTCTAGACTGATGGACCGTTTGCCTATATGGGTGCAAAGTTCCACGTTGCCGGGAACGTCAGTATTACTGAAACATTTAAACAGCCATTTTCGTCAGTCGCTAGACACATCCTGACCACTGGTCATGCTATCGATCCAGCTTTTGCGTACAAAATCCCGTTAACTCATTTTAATCCAAGATACCTGTGTTTTACTGAAGCGATCAATCATTCAACTCAAGTTGGCTCTGTGTTCAGAAACAACTGTTCGTGAACTTCCCCGAACTTAGTGACGTCTTAACCCACTGACTGATTGTTAGCCCTTTGAATTTTTTGTCATAAAAAGCTGGTTCATGTTATTGTAAATCTGGTCCCGTGTTCCTAGTGTTTTATTCAAATTTCAATAACGCCGACAGAAATGGTCAATTCTGTGGGACTAGTCTACAAGTCAAAAATATATCAGCATACTATTAACGAAGATTAGGTTGAACTTTCTTGTCAAACGGGAGCTAATCAGACAATTAAAGTATCCAACAGAAAGTGTGTTCACAGTGGAGCCAAAAAAGCAGTCCCACCTATTAGCCATCATGTCAAAAATTAAGTCTAGATAAACTTATAAGCTTACCTAACAACAATGAGGAGAAAAGTTTGCATGAAGTAAACAACGTTAGTCACGCGTAGGAAGAAAACAGATATTTCCTCTGTGTACAGTCACCACACCGAACGAAAAGAAGTTGGAAGACGTTACTGCCAACTTTCTACGACCATTTCCAACGCATTTCAACAGTTTAAACGTACAACGTCGCACACGCGATGTCTTTAAGATAAAAAGTCTGATGGATGTGGACGCTGACCTGAAGGGTGTTACTTAAAATCTGAATAACACTATTCACGTAAATTGAGCAGGCTAACCAAAAACTACTCGGCTATTAAACTATTTACTTAATAGACATCCTGGAACACATCACGGTGAACGTGAACCCGTGTAAGAGTAGCCGTTTTCCTGCCTATCTGAAACGACTTGTAATCAGTCGGAACCACTCAGTGTTGACAGATCACCCTAATGTTAAGTTTACAGGAGAAAACAAGTACATAAGGTGACCAGGTGTATCGGTTGCTGATCAGTACTGCGAAAAGTGTGAGACAAAATTCCGCGTTAAAATTAACCATTTTAATGGTTCAGCAAATTTAATACTATTCATAACGTTTTATCTCGAGAATGAGACTGGGAAGACATTAATCCATGGGAAGGTAGTTGCCAAATCTTAATTTCTGTAGGTGCAATACAATACACATTTTCTGTATGCTGATGTGCACCGATAGAAAATGCGAAACTGTAGTTGTCCGGAAAATTAGTCTCTTCTGCGACTACTCTTACCCTTTTGCTTTATGTTCTGTGGTTGGCAGTGGGTTATTGACATTGTTAATGAGACTCCATGGAAGTCAAAACGACGAATAATGAGCGGAAGTTTTTACGGCATGCTACTACCCGAGTTTTATGGGTGGACACTTAATTTTGGGTCACTATTAAACGATCAGAACGGCGGTAACACGACACAGCTCGTCAATCTAAAAGGATAAATGTCAGTCTGCAGGGTAGCAGAACACTACAAAATGTGTCAGTTCCCAACACGAAACATTAGGATGACACTAAAAACCGTATGTTCCGTTTTTGAAGGAATATATGCCGGAGTATGAAAAGTGTAGGAGTAAAGTGCTACACCGCTGGATTCGCGGCAAACCGAGTGAATCAAAAGAAGGTCATCGGACACGTGTGGAAACACGTGGTAGTATCACAAAATGACCACTGATCAGAATTACTGTTGAACCCTCTACCCAGAAGACTTCGGTAATTGGGAACATTCGGCTGGAACTGGTAACAGGAGAAAGAATAATACTGAAGAAATATACCATGCCCATCTATATTGTAGAAAGTTCTAGTGATGAAGGCATTGGTAGGGAAGCGGAAGAAAAACGAAGGACCTCTAACTAAACCTAATACAGTAAAACGATAAGATTTGCTAAGTTTATGTAAGAAGATATGACTAAAGTTTTCGGATCGTGATTTATTTCACGCTTAAAGCTAGTTCATGGTGACGCAAACACTGTGTTTTGACAGTGAGTACAAATGGTCGAGTGGACAGGTTTCCGATAAAGATCGAGCGGAATCGCTCCAAATGTACCACTGTGTGTGTTCGTTCATAAAAATGTGACATTGGTAAACAATAGTTAGCTTCTGTATAACCTTATCGAACATGATGCGCACTTTCGCCAACTACACAAAATTAATTTCACTGAATTAACGCTTGTTATTCACATCTCATCCAAATTGGTTGTCTTCCCCCAAAAAACAGACCAGCACAAAACTAGTGGTAATGAATGGAAATCATAACTGAAGCCAACGTTATTCCATGAACTAACTTCACTTAAAGAACAATTATGTTTGAACACATCAAAGTCTACAGAGCTGGTTACAAATCCACTGCGTTTTCCCAGCAAATTTCCGCCTACTCCGACCTTGATCTAGATCCGTTTTATTATACTAGCGCTACTGACTATGAAATTGCCAGTAGGTATTATGGGGAGGTTTTGGTTCAAGTGAGCTGAACAATAATCGCCTTTTTAAAATCCTGAATACTACTCAAACAGATGTTATTCCGTTTATATTTGATAATTTTGTTTCGCCTGGTTTGAGTTCAACAGTGCATTGGTCAACGTGTTTGCGTGGTAGATGCAGCTCGACTCCAAGCAAGGGGAAAGACTGTCGCTGTTTATGAGGTCTAGCATAAATGATGCTCAAACCACACACCAACCAGAAAATGCATAATTTTGAAACTTTTGCCTTATAGATTATTCATATTCAAAAATGTAAACTTCTGTTACTCAGTTTGCAAATACTGCGTGGGTGTAAGAAACCACCGATTAGCTGTTACATGGAAGTTGCAGTAGTGAAGAGCAATGTACAATCAACAGCCTGCATTCGAATATATGTAGTCAGTCATAAGTTGCAAAGAACTGGTGAGAGGAATTTTGTTCTTTCTGTGTAGAGAAACCATAAAATTGACCCACACTGTATTTCAGCCATCTAGACCCTTGTAATAAAATAATGTTGCCACATGAGAGCGTGGTCGGAGTTACAGTGCCGGCTGTGATAAGCTGTGACGAGATCTAATCAGAGCGAAACTTGAGTCTAGTGCTTCTTTTCGAGAGCGGCCGACTGGAAAAGCTATGGGAATGCGACAGCTACGATCATCCATGGGCAATGTTCAATCTGTATGAAATTTGAAACCAACGACGGCAAATGAGTTACAGCTTCTTATCACCCCATTCGGTGTGGGTGGACGCAGTCCTACTCGGGTTGCCATTTCGCATTGGTTACGAGTAAAGGAGCTCGAATTCGTGTTTGTAATGTTTTCTGATGCTAACCATCGAACTGACACTCCATCACCGGTTTCGCTAGTGTGTGGACACATCAGTAGGAGTTGGTCTGAATGGGGACCGATCCAGCTGTCCCACTAGTCACAAGACAGTACACTAACTCTGTTACTCACAAACTCCCACTGCATGATAGAATTAGTGATCAAGTGGATAACAGCTTTGTCCCTTAACACAAAGATAGGCGGTTGGGTTACCCATTTAGACCCTTTCTAACTGATTAATCCAGACAGGAGGAAAAATGGTGATGTACTTTCTCCATTTTCAACTTCGGCTTAACCTTATCGGCAAGAGGGAATAGTTGACACACTCATCAACTTGTTTTACTGTTTGTTGCTACAGATCATCGTTATAACTGTATGATTCTGACAACAGTAGGCACAAGGATGCCGTTTGTTCAAATGCCTAGTTCATCATTTTAATGTTTTCCGAGTGCAGTGAACAGCGAGCTAATGTAGTCGTCATGGTGCATGGTTGTTCGTACTTCCTTTCGGCTGTCTGCTGTGAAGCAAAGTGCCAGTATGGTCATCCACTCATGTAGGGTGGACGAACAAATGGTTGATAGTAATGAGTTCAAATACAATTTCCTTCGAAAACAAACAAAAAAGACGTAAGTGATGAGGGCTATTTCAGCTTCGCATATTCGACCACTCATTGTTGACAGTATATTAAGGGTGATTTGACTGCCCAGTGTTTCGAGATGGCCGCATATAATGGATTGACAAACAGTCAAATCAATACGACCTATGGCAACTATGGTACATGTGCCAATCGCACACGTCAATTCATGGACGCACAAATGTCACTCACTGAATCTATGAAGGCCCGTCTCAATTTCAGGCTGCGGCTGTTCCAGACACACCTTGCACAATCTACACAGGCAAAGTCAACATTCATCACACGAACTCGCAACTCACAATCCACAAACACATCTCTCCATAAACTGACAGCAACCTGAGCACTCATCCATCACGTCTGCACTGATGCAGAATCAGGATGAATGTCTCTCCTGTTTTGACAACCAAACCACATTTGAATGCCGCGCGCGCGAAACCCGTGACCGGCTGCTAAAGTACATATTCGCCTTGCGTAAACAGAGCATCGTCACCTGCAAACAACAGCATGCACATTGTAGAAGTGCGTAGTCTAGGTGGTACGTCGAAACCTGTCATACTCGGCAAGCGACCATTCATGCGGCGTTCACATTCAACACTCTACGCAGGGTCCTGAACAGCAACTGTGGCGAGTGCAGTTGATTATAAACTAGATGGTGTTGGCTGTCAAACATAACCCTGCTTCACTCCACACGATTCCATCTTCGCTTTCATATCCACAGGTAACACGTTAATCAAATTGAAGAACCTTCCTGCAAATCAACACGCACCAGACAGCGTCCACAATCCCTCACACCTTACGGAACCAAGTACGTAGGTGAAGTTTCCGACGATGGTATATAACGGTTGATATTGTTCAAGACAATTCTTGTGGTTCTGTTGAGCAGTGAACACCATGTTGATTGTGCTGCGACTTGCCTGAAATCCACATTGTTAATCGGGAACGCTGGTTTCTTAATCATTTGCGTTGAGTCGGTTGAGCAAAATTCCATGTGATAATTTCTCAATGTACTTCAGCAGACTAATGCTTTGATCATTTCTCACACCTCGGTCCTGTGTGTTTTTGTGCTTTTCAAACTCGGAGGACTGCGCTAAATAGTACTTCGATCTCTCTCTGTCCACGTGCCAGAATGACCATAGTTTAACAACTAAACAGTCAGCAGTTACGCGCACGGTTGCATGTCTCACTACTGATCGAGTGGGGCAGGGATACATGCTACAGCATTTTTGACTCGGCAAAAAGGAGTATGTGCGCTGCAAATTTTGCTTTCCATGTGCATCGTCCAACGTTTTTCCATAGTCCGTTTGCATTCCTCCTGCTCAATGATGACAGTTTGTCCTGTAGGCCAGTTTGTGTGTGTTAGTGGAAGATTTGCTATTCATGTGTTTTAAGAGTTTTTTACGCCGTTCTATTTGATGGCGTTTACTGTGTTTTTCATACGTCAATCAATGTTGTGCGTGTAGTTGTTCACGATTCTTGACATTCCAATGAAGAGTGGAGAACTGGTGCCTTATTCCAGGAAAACCATACTTGTTTTGGTCCACTGCTATCCACCTGTTCCATGCGGTACTGTTTTTTAGGCCAGGGGCTTTGATTTAGAGGATTAACTGTTCGCCTTTCCATGTATCGGTTTCCTAGCAGTGCCTAAGCCTATATAGCCATTTGCAATACATCACAAAACAAATAAGACACCGTATCGGCGATCGAGCAGAATAAACCGTCCCGTTCCGTCTGCTTCTTCAAGGAGGATGGGCACGTAAAGTATGTTGCTATCAAACGGCTTGCCGATTCCCCACCAGCGTGCCTTTTAAAGCTGGAGTGGATCATACAAATATCAGCAATGAGATATTCAACCACACACAATCCCGCTGACTAGAGACGCTTCTTGCTAGGAGGTGGAATTTGAACACACTACTAAACTGATGCATTATCGGGCCGCCTGTAGGCGGCGCAGCACTGATTGCTACGAGACTGAGCCGCTGCGGCATCACACTTGCAGCTTCGAGTGGAACAACGACTGTAAACTAAGTTAAGCTCCAAGAATAAAGTGCTACGTACACATTATGTTCAACGAGTTACCGGCAGATGTTGCTGTAAACCACGGCGACCGTTTCGAACTGGGTGATTGCCTCAGTTTTTGTTAGTAGGCAAATGCAGGAAATCAACATCCAAGTCATGTCTATGCACCCGCCAATCGTTCAAGGTATGGCCGACAAATTTCTCAGTGAATATGATAGATCAGTATGCCTCATCAACTGCAGAAAGGAGCAGTTCTACGACTAGTTACCCAATACAGGCTGCTTGACACCCGTGTGTGACGGAATTCCTATCCTGGGTGAGTTGGATGTGACTCAGAAGCTTGGCCGGGGCATAGGATACACTGTGGCATTGGTGCAGCCAGTTAGCACAGTGGTAATCTGCTTCATCTGTAAGCTACACACGAGTTGGAAACCGCAAATACCTGATCCCAGCTGACTGTGAGTAATATCACGAGGTGGATTTGCCCATGAAGGAACCATTACCAATTACTTGACTCTGTGATCACGCAGCAGCACGACATTCGCGGTGTGTATTAAACTAGTGTTCTGTGGGATTTGATTTAGCACGGGTCATTGGCTGGTTAGAATGAACTTGTCTATTCATTTGTACAAGCATGCTCAATACAGGTCATCCTGACAGCGAAAAGCACTGGACGTTAAACGAGTGGATACATTAAAAAGGATGAATACACGATAACGTGCAACTGCCGTTCGTTTGAAGAACGACTCCGTATCATTCACACCAGACGGTGTGTAACAACACTTCGTGATACAGATCACAGCAGTAGCCGTCAGGTCAATATGCTTCCGGAGTCAGACACTACCGGACTGTTTGGACGACAGCTATGTAACAATGTCCCGCAATGAACTCAGTAAATGAGGCCAACAGAACCACGTTCTGGATTTTCGACCGACAACTCGCTGAAGGGCGCCGTGGAAGTAAGGACGATTGATGAAAAAAGCAAACTGGGTCGATGCAAGGTTGCTGTAGTCTCCAACATTGTCTCAATTAAGACGGTTTTACCTTTTCTGATCGATCTAAGAAGACGCTAATTGACGTGAACTCTAGATTTTCATTCACACAATCGACGTAGTACACCCAGTAAGTTTCCTGTTTCAAGAATTCCCCATACGACCCAAGGAGTAGTGAGTAAACGAAGTTCGTAGTTTGATCTGAGGATTATTCATTCAAAACCGTAAGCCTTCTAGTTCTAATTAAGGTGCCCAAAACCGTCCCAAAGTAGCCTTGAATTTTTCATGTGGTAATCACCAATAAGATGCAAATTTAACTTTATTTCTAACGTGATTTCTTCATTTAAACGAAAATTCTTTCGACTGCATTGATGAACATTTTACCCCGGACATGGGAATATATATTGCTGGCGAGTGTTTGATCAGTTCTTAATTGTGACTTCCGGTATGTACATCTGGTGGAAGAGCTTTACAGCTATCCAAAAAGCACGTTTGTAAAAGTAACCTGCCTCCTGTGGAAATCTGGTTTCCTATCCGAAAATTAAAAAACGCTTTAAGTGACTTGCTAATGAAGTTCAGTTTTCTCCGCTCCTCAACCTTCCCTACATGATAAATGGATGACCCTGTGTTATAATTAACAGCTCATAATTACCACTGCCCACCGAGGCCATTAATTGTCTAACTGTTGGAATGCTTCTACGAGAACAATTGATACAACTAACAGCCCTTGTTATCACCGAAACATGCACACTTTGCGTATGTGATAACCTAACTATTAGCAGTTTTCGAATCCAGCTATCAATCAGCGATGTCAGTTGGGCGTCACAATCAATTCAGCGTTTACACAATAATCATGGGGATACATGGACTAAGCTATCCGATATTTCTCCGTTTCTTGATTCTATACAACCTAACAGGATAGATGCTTTCAACTAAAAAAGACATTATCTTGATTAGTACATCCGAACCGTACACAGAACGGATATGCGAAAATATATTGTGCGTTGTGCTGACGTTCATTATCAAGTAAATCCTTGGTTAAGCCACAACGAGTACGATGTACGAAAGTCGCACCTCGCTAACTCTCTCAACTAATAAGTCAAACTAAAAGCTATAACAACTTATCTGGGGACATGCTGTCTAAAATTCATGAATAATAGACTACCGTACACTGGTGTTTCCACGTTTCAAGTAATGCTCAATCGGTACACGTTGAGAAGATTACTGGGCGGTGCCACTTACAAAAATTCATATCTGACTGATAGAGTGTAAACCGTTTTTTACCAGCTAGAATTGCATTGAAAGTGACCTCTAATTAGTATGCGATTTAATATCCGTTATGCACAAGAACAATGGTTCGATGCTAACATCAACTTCCTTCACCGAAATAAATTTAAGAAAAATTAGCGTGGGTTGAAGCTTAGGGATTTTTTGGACGGAAATCGGATGAAACAATAACGTTTTCACCGGATACTGATGAACAGGATGTCGGTTGAGACAATCAAGGTAAGCGATTGTGTTTGGTTATGTTGGCATACTTCGTACAGTGTCTAGTTTTCTTCAGTAAATTTATCCCCATTTCCGGTTGAATGCTCTGACCTGGTAATAACGTTCTGAACTCCACGTGGTGACAGATCTGAACTGTGTGAAAACAAGTTGACTGAAACCGCACGTCGAAATCGGACTAGAAGATGGAGTGATATTGTATGGGGTGGTAAGAATCCTACAATTCAGATGTAGACAACGCGAAAAGTGCTAACCATCAACGTAATCGAAGTTTTACTATGCGTCAACTCGCAATGGTTTTGGAAGGAGCGAACGATTGAAGATTTTTGCTGACGTAAACATGCATAATTTACAATCGGCGATGAAGGAGTTAATGAGGAAGCAAAGTTTTTAAGAAATCAACTGAAGCTGCATTTGTCCTAACTATATTTTTACTGACATTTTTGGCTGATTATCAAACAAAAATTGACAAACTCTCAAAAGTACTTAACAAACGGAAAGAAATAGTTTTATAAAGCTATCAAGAAAGACATCTGCACAATATGCTGGAGGACAACGTGAATTGAAAGCCAGAAGTTCCATATATTTAATGGTATTACTAATGTGAAGTTATTCACGCTAAATCAGTCATTCAGTAACGAATATGAATACTAGTATACCGTGCAGGTCTCAGTTAGTACAAAATAAGCATCAACCCTGTGACCACAACCCTCGCATTCTCACGGATATTTTCTTTTAGCCCGTTCCGGAAAGGAGAACTGGACTGTAATTTTCTTGTTAGAGTTCGTCATTATTAAGAGTTAGAATCACAATCACGCTTTAATGAGATAACTGTGTCGGCCACTGCTTCACTGACCTCATGTTAAGCACCACCGAATTATTGTGCACTGACGCTCAGTCATATTCTCTAGTGAGTGACGCTGCAATCACCTGGTCACCCCCGGAATAGGTACACTAATCGTCCATTTAATTTCAAACAGCCCAGGAGTTCACAAGAAAAATATGTGCGCTGGCTGGAGTTGAACCATTGAGAAGCATTATGCCCACAAATGCCAGGTGCTCTACCAGCTGAGCTAGAAAACAAGCTCAGAAATTCGACGATTTCACTTATGGACTCAGTCGTCCATTTGTTTAAATGTTTTGTTCGGATTCTACCGAGTCGCTGAGGGACTTGACTGCATTGACAATATGTTTCAAGTTACACTGAAACCCATCAAAGTCTCTGTTAAACAGTGAAATGACATTTAGTGTATATATCCTGGCCGATTTTTTAGCGACGAGAGAAATTCATTCTCAAAAATGAGGGTTGCAAATAGATTCAAACCGGTGGCAAATAGTGACACTTGAAAGCAAATCACTGAACTATATTCAAGTTAGTACTTTAGAATATTTGCTCCGAGGGCTGATTCACAAGCTTTATTCAGTTTTGTTCGTTAGAGACTTGTCTGACAATATCACTCTTGGTTGTGTACGTTGCTGACGTCTCGATCTTTTTTTATCCGATAAAAATTTCTCGAATCACCGGCACAGAGTAGCCAAAGCTGAACACCCGGTTGTGCATTCCTGCACAACAAAGTAGGACAGAAGGACGAAACACAATTTTCTAAAAAGCTTATGGAGATTACGTGTGGCGTAGTTACCATGTATACATTCAATCATTTGGTAACGTAGGATACTGTGGTCGAACAAAACGTTCGCAAGAGCAACTGCCCATGTGTAACTAAGTAGAAATGTTCCGGAGTGAATGAATACCACAGTGATGACATGAGAAATGCTGGCACGCTGTCACCTGATTTTTCAGACAGCGAGTTGCCAGTCAAAATTGTGCCGGTAAACAGACAGATTACAGGGAAAAATTTCAAAGCCTGTCTTCAGTAAGCGAATTGACTTCTCCAGCAGTATTTCAGAACTGCAGTTCATACAAAAAAGCGAGTGTGGTGATTCCGGACACAGTGCTGTCTGTTAAAAGGTAACAACTAACGGAACGGATACCTTTCCTCAAACGGAGAAATGTGATGTCTCTCTAACAGGGGCATAAAATGACTAAACTGTAATTCTTGTGGTGGGAAGTTTCTATTGTGATAAAGAGTTTCGAGAACAAGCAGGTGAGTCTGTTCCGGGACGTAATGTAGTTAGTCACAATTTACCAATTAAATAAAGTTTTCAGTCCACCTCAGAAAACCAAAGAACAAGAGAAACCGAACGAAACAACCGGATGACAAAAGAATTAGTTTCTATCATAGGAAGCAGCTGAGAAGAGGCATTCTCTTTGATGTTCCTGATCCGTTCGTCCGTTCACCCAGGTGAATATAGTTAAAACGCTCAGTTACGTTATGTAGACCGGAAACCGGTATCGCCATATATTCCAATATAGAAAAGTTAATGCGATGTGCAACCAAGCATTCGCGGTCGGTTCACACCCACACTAAAGTAGCGTGAGAATGAGGCTAAACAACACATCCTAATATGAGGAATGCCTTCATGTATGATCAAGTGGACGGCTACCAAGCTGGACGGAATTATATAGAGTGTCTCATCGAGTTGAAAATGTGTTTAGGAAAAGGGAGACTGAAGGGACCACCGGACATGTGGTGTTTTCGAATTTCACCGAAATGATTTTCTTATGTCACATGAAGCGAAACAATCATAGGCGATAATTTACAAAACAGGTCTACCACAGACCTAATTGTACAAGTAGTCATGAACTACCAGCCAACTCCCCTTCCCCTGTACAATCTCGGAAGGAAAGAAACAATTCCTGCCTTTCACCTTGAATTACCGGCGCTGTGGGCCCTCTCTAAAATAATGTCACATTCCATCAGTACTTACATAGGTTAGATGGAAAGACGGATATTCATTTCAAGTGGTATAAACTCACAAATATATTGAGAACATATCACTGAAAGCAGATTGTAATATTTAGTTCATTTATTAAAAATCTAGTAAACACAATACTCAGATTATGTGACTTTGTTCATGCTAAATTTACGCGGATACCTTACAAGACAAGCTAGTTGTCTCCTCAGTTGCTATGACACCTTGCTCTGCTTTAATTGTCACTTTACCGATAAGTATAGTGTTGTGCCAGTTCTTGAGTCAATATATAACAGTAGTAAAATAATCAAGGCGTCAGATAGAATCGGCTAAATAGTTTTTTTATGATGATGTACCAAGGGGAGAAGACAGCTAAATTTACCTAAAAACCGTATAAGAGAGAGACTTGGAGTTTAAAGTACATGCACGTTGACAGCTTTGTTTCGTCAAGTCAGAAGTGAAACTTTACGAAATGTATGACTTGATACCCTTTGAAGACCAGTATCACTGACAGTTTACAGACCGAGTTAGATGTTCTATATAGAGTGTTAGTGTAGAACGGACGCCCAGTACGCCTTATTTAGGAAGAAGAGGATGACGGTACAGCTGAACCCTGAGCCACTAACTGTAAGCGAGAAATGTGCATTCATTAGGTTTCCTTTCAGTAGAGATCTTACCAACGAACGTATCACTACCGTGTGAGTGTGGGCTTGCATTACCTTTCACTATCTTTGTCTGACCATTCTATGTAAACACCAGTTCCGTAGCATGTTCCTGTTGTGGTGCAGCCGGGTTCTTACGACAATAAGTCGTGCAGATTCCTATCCGAGACTTCAGTTTTCAAATTTATCTAGGGAAACAACCGTTTTCAAACTTCAGCGGATTAACTGAAACCTCACAGCTGGTGTTCATTCTCTGTTTTCGCGTTACAATTCGATGACGAAACTTGACTGTTCTACAACTAGCTTTTCCGTGCACACACCTGTTCACTCTTGCTCAGCATCACACATTGAGCGCAATGCATTATGTGATTGTCTGATGAAGTATGTTTATCGCTGGACCATGGTGCGACGAAAACGGTTTCACGAACCATTGTTGCTCATTTGGCGAACTCTAATAAGTCTGACAATAAGAAATATGCTTTTCAGAATATCCATCGAATGACATGAACTCGATCGAGAATAATATGATTCCAAACAATTATCGTTGCCGGATCTATTAAAATCCGTTCGCACAACTCGGATAACTGCGCTCGTGATAATTTTTCAGAGACAACTCCCCTGATCCAAAATTATTCAATCTGCGGATGACTGCATTGCTGTTAGCGAAAAAGCAGTCCGTAATCTCTGTTGATTGGTGGTTTCTGCTCACCCTGGTTATTGTTTTCATATCCGTCGATTTGTAACTAACCTCATAACTAAGTACAGAAAACGAGTCTTGCAGTGTGCACAGTTTTTCTTAACCGCAATCTATTACCCCGAGCAAGTTAAACAATCCAAGAACACTGTAATTTTCTGTGTCGGGTCACGTGGTACAATCTCCCCTATGTGGTTGAAAGCCGTCCGTGCTTCCGTAGTGGCTGTTAAGGAAATAGTCTGTCACATATTTTCTATCTGTCTCATCACTTAAGCCATGACTTTCGCTGTGTGGAAGAATTCTCGAAGTTGAAAGTATGTTTTGTTTATTTCGGATGGTGACCTTCCAGGCCATTTCAACCATCGCTAGATCGTTGAAGAACCTAAGTTATATGGCCTGCTTCACTGTTCTTGTTTGCCTAGTTTGACATTTCAGTCTATTAGATTAAAAAATTTTCCGCTGTACATGCTCAAAGTGAAGTAGACAGGCAATGGTGGTAGTTGGTCATGCTATTCAGGTTTGATAGCTGCCAAATGCGAATCGATATCTTCCATGAAGACACATCATGTGCGCGATCTATTGCTGCAGTTCGCTACAGTGAAGTGGCATCTTATTCTGCGAGACTCCTCGAAATGTTTAGACATCCATATTTCAGAGTGTGGCGAGGTATTCTCATTTGCTTACCTGTTACATCTATCCTAATGGGACAGGCATGTATCAGTCACAGTTGAACGCTTTGGTGTTTGCTAATAGTTGTTTTCTCTTGTGAATTTACTCACAAGTCAACAGAGACACTTACTCACAGCTCGAGTGCACCCAACTAACCTTAAACGCAGAATAAGAAATAGTTTAATTCAGAGGAAAACATTTTTGTTACCACGGCTAGCAAACCCACTCATCTGTGGCTACAACTAGGGACAAAAGTTTGACTGACACTCAAATCAAATGAAGGGGCTGTTTTGGGCAATTGGAAGTGAGCTAGGTGATATGGTACAGGTCCCCAGACTGATTAGCTAAATCAACATATAGACGTAGACTGACAATCTCCTTGGAAGACCACTATCTATCTTATGAGAATCATAAGGTTAAATGTTACAGTTGGCTTACCGACTTCATCGCGAGTTACACATTGAAGTTAGCAAGTAGTTACTGAGTCTCCTGCCAAGACGACCAGGCACCTTTAAAATTGCTCATAAGCAAAAAATTGTCACGCTAGTAGGAATGACAATTGACTCATAATTATTGTGAAGTCATTGAAGCAACAGTCACCTTGAGCCGTCTCAAGAAGACGTAGTCATAGTTCGGTTACTGGCCATGGCGTAGGCGAAGCTCGAAGCTAGTATTGGTTGGTTTTCCATAAGTACTGGTTGTGTACATTACTTGGGTGTGAGAGCTACATTCATCTGTGACTGATAATCTACTCCAGACCTACGTATTGCTTACATCTGTTCATCCATACAGAGGTTTTACCGAATATAATCGTTGATCCCACTGTTTCACTAGTCATGAATTAAACTGTGCGCTTCTCTGCTGTTGATCGTTTCTTGATTTTACCGCTGACTATTCATTTAGGTGACTAATCCACAGTGAGATGAAATAATGCAACTAAACAAAATCATAATGCACACTTGTTAACCTAACTCTTGCTGAACATATAAGTGATTATTATAGACAACCGTTCCGTAATCCATGGACACGATCGAGAACAGACCTTAGAGAAATTCCTAAAACTACTGTGTAGTGGGCTGAAAAATCGGACTAACGGATTATCTGGAAAGTCAATGAAATGTCACCTAGATAATGTGTCCAAATGGTCCTCTGGGAATGAAAGTTACGTGCAGTCGTTTAATGACGGTGAGTATCTTCATTGCCTGATATTGTCGAAACTGTAAGTGACCGCGTGTTCAGCACAGAATAGGAGGTCGTATGTGCCCGCATACCTAGTGTTGGAGTTGCATTACCGAGACAGCTCATTGTCTTTAGTAGTAACGATTAGTCCGACGTTTTGCAGTAAGCAGGTTAACTGAATATAATGTACTGTCGAGGGATACTCATTTTAAATTCGAATTCCCATACTTCTGCCAGTTCCGGATGATCTTCCAAATTTATAGAAATGTTCCATACTTTAAAAACAGCTTAAACACTTGTCGTTGAACTAACTCTTGCGTTTTTCGCAAGTCAGCCCACACCGTTAGCCAAAGTGAGTAGGCATCCAGAATACGTTCTGTGCTGTATTCTCGAGGTAACTAGGTTTGAGTCATTTGTTCCGCGTCGGTTGTCACACATGTTGCTTACAATGTCTGGCTTGACGCATACGATGGCAGACCGTCTACGGTTGAAACCACTGAAGTGGTCGGTTTCGTTTGAATTTTACGAAAAGCCTTGTAACGTCCTTATCAGTAGAACGCCCTGGTTTATTTATTTATATTGTTGTATTGCGTACAGTTAAATATATGAGTTCATATTTATCAACACTCAAACAATTAGTGTATTTCCAATAATCAAATAAAACATGATAATAGGACCTAATAGATTTGAGCACGCATCATATCACCGGTATGAAACGTTGCACAATGGATCGAAAAAGTCGAATGCATGCTCAATTAGTCACATTAGCGAGAAACCCAGGTAAAAAAGAGCCTACCATCTTCTGCTCACTGCTCGCCGGAAGTAGATGTTCTCTGTTCTGCTTATGAATCACTTAGGTACCCTTAACACCGGTGATTTTTCCGGTTATTGGTTTTCGAGCCGGCCACCACTTCCATAATGGATTCCACTGAGCAGCAACCGGATCACTGTGCACGTCAAGCAACTAATTCGCAACTGGTAGTCAATGTGAGTTTCTCTCTGAGGGGTGTATTTTTTCCACTCGTTTATTCTCATCACCGGCTGATCCACAGTTAATCAGTGTCACCACGCAGATCCAAGTAGATGATAATGATGAGGTCTATAGTATATCACTGTTTTATAGAATTTTATGTTTCTCTATGATCGTTCATCTAGCCCTGGAGCAATGCTTGGTTCCAGTGCTCCTCTTGATGATCGTTCGAGCAGGGACTGATTTTCACTGATTCCTGTTGAGCAGTGTGTGCATCCATGGAATTTTGTTAAACCAGGCAGAGCGGTAGAGAGATGAATCAGCAGCATTCACAGAAAGCCATTTAATCCAATGAACAAATTGATCTGCCTGGCATTGTCGGTTTCGTAGCTTGCCGAAGTACACGAGTGAAAGTGATGTCAGCGGTGTCAGCGCTAACCAGACAGTACCGATTAGATCTATCCATATGTAGCTTAATCATTTATGTCAAATGTAAACAGTAAACGTGACACAGTGACAGCTATGTAACAATCAACTTAAACCATGATAATAAGGGCGAGTAGAAATAGGAATACCCACAGAACGTTTATTATAGCAGCCAAATATTGAAAATCAAGGCATTTAAAGTTAGACACATAACTTCCAAACCACTAGGTCTCTGCTTGACAAATGTACACTGCGACTTTGCTGTGACCACACGATCAGTAAAATACCTTTTCCGCTCCAAAGTACGAAGTTTTCTATTTTCTGCTTTAATCATCCACTTTAGTGCATTCGGAGTTATACTTCACAATTCTGGAAATTCCGGCAGATCTTATCGGTAACTTTTTCTTGGCTTCTTTGATCAAGGGAGCGGGGTGGGCTTTCCTGACTAAAACAGAGTTAACAAAAATATTGCGAGGAACTTCAGACCACCAGACACATGTTTCTTTGAAGGTGGCTAGAGCACGAGTCGCTTAGCCTATCTATGGCTCTCAAATCCAGCAGGAACGGATCTTCAGTCCAGTGATAAATGTACAGCTATATGTTGAAGGGTAGCCAATTCGTGCAAACGGTTCCATTATTCAGTTAATATACATTGCTGATGAACAAAAGCACACGTAAGTACGTCTCCAAAGACGCAAATCCATTATCAAAGCGGTCAGAAATGGTGATGACTGGTGTACGATTACCTTGCGGAAAAGATTGAATTACAGTGCTGCCTACATGTGGTCACGTAGACTGCTTCATTACTGTGGCAAATCCTCGAGAGGGACGTGTCCAAAAGTCTGTCAGAAGCAAACATCAGTGCATTATTGGAATAAAATTTCATAAAACTAACAACTACACTGAAATTTTTGAGATAACGCCTCGTGTATGAAGCTGAGAAAGACTTACTGGGCATACCATTTAGCGGATACGAAGTTATGGCAGTATGGTGGTGACGAAGACCAACTATGACTGTAAAACCTTTCAGAACAGGGGAATTGCGGTACTGGTTCGCTAGACATCGTCCTTTGTGACAATAACACTTTCACATCGACCCGAGTGTGTTTCCGTTGACGAGACAAACAGTAACAGAAAACTATCACTTAAAGTGTAACGACGAATCTGAATGAGAACCTCACGAACACAGCAAAGCAACAGTGAAAAGACAACTGCGGGCAGTTTATGATATGCTAGCATACGGAGATCCTCATGGTATGCCAAGTAGACAGGAGCAGGTGGTAAACGTACCGGAAACGGTGGTCATTTCAGCCATCACACACGTCACTGAAGAACATTGCACTAGATGTGCTGATCAGGTTGAAGGTTACTAGGTGCAAGAGATGACCTGTAAAACTAGGGAATCACAGCCACAAACTCACGACATCTTACAAAACGAGGAGTGCCTTTTTCGGCTCAGCCACCAATCGAGTTGTGTTCCGCACCGTTGAATGAAATGCATTCTCGCTTGTGACAGCGTATCTCTGGGCTGAGAAGGGCAACTCGCAACTAGAGAAGCCACTACTGAAAATGTTCGTATGCAGTATCTGGGACAAGTCACCAAGGTGAATGAAAAGGCACTGCTTTCCAATGTGTGCGGGAGCACGTATGCCAAGCAAATGAGTGTACGCATTAATAGTTCTATCTTTTTACTTAAACTGCAAGGAATTTCTTGCAGGGCACAATTTCGGAGGCCAGGCATTTTTTACGGTCACAACAGTATTTAAAGGGAGTTTGTTTAAATTTCCCCTGACTTTCATTCCTATTCGATAAGCTGAAGAGTTATCGATAACTGTGAATGTTGAGATTAGGGAGTGGGACGGAAGGACACAATTAAACTCAACGATGTTGAAATTGGCTTAAATAAATACGAACATTTTCCTTAGGGTCACGTAATGTTGCATTCACTATGTTTCACTTTACCTCTTGACCAACATTCACTGGAGCGGCAAGTACTCTGGATCTCAGAATTAACCGAAAATACCCATCTGATTAATTCGTGTCGATGTATACCACGATAAATAAGTGATGTTTCATTGTATATCCTTCTAACTGATAACCCACGGTCTTGTCTATGCTCCTACTCATCAGATAGAGATGTAGACTTTCTGATTTGGGATTTAATCACACAGTATTAACTTTTCCGAATATACTTCATCTCGGTCTTCATCATGTTGGACCAGGAAGTGCAAATATGTATATTACAGTCAATAAGGGTTAGTAATTCAACGGTATGATGAAAATAGCTACAATGTAAAACATTTTGTTGCGCATACTTGAAGATGACGTGCGTAAGGTTCTGAGGATGACGACACGTGAAGGTGCGTTAGATCGTGAAGGCGTTAGATGAACATACAACTGCGCGTTTAGGACAATTATAACTAGGTTGGTCTTGTTGGTCTTTAGGTGATGAAACATGGATCGTGTATAATAGAGCAACCCTGATAATATCATTCTGCACCTGATTTTATAGGTAGAACCCGTCTCCGTGTTCCACACCGCATACCGTATTAAATGCGATAAATGAGTGATGCCGAAGTTGTACATTAGCATTAATTTCGGGACAAACTACCGTATTCTGGTACGGTGTTATTTACATTTCAGTACAAGCTCTCACCATAACCTTGCGGTTACAATTCATGAGTCATCTGGTGATCGTTCCTCCTACAGAGGGGTTAGGATGGCTTAATCATTACTCAGGAATGAGAGTTGATGGTTGTGATCAACATTACAGTGATCAGCATGGTTGCCTTTTGAAAACTTGGCCGCAGTTCTAACATCGGTCCTGATAGATATATACTATACTGACGAACTCTCAAGAGAGTAGTACTCTATGATTTTAGTGAATGATTAAAGTTATTTCCGGTTCCATGGTAGTTTATCGGAATAAAACTTAAATATACTTACTCCACTGAAGCCGTCCACATGCCGATGCTAAGTTCACGGTCTTCGAATGAAATTAACCATTACTCTAAAATTATTGTCATCTTCGCAGAAAATATTAAAGCCATACAGCCTACATTTACCAGCCTTATTCTTGGGCTGGGTTTGATTACAAATTTCCTCAAGCCAATGAATTTATATCTGTCATCCATTACCCGAAGGGGTACTCCGGTCAAGTGAATCACATGTCCTCTTCACGTCTGACAATGCAGCAGTTTCGCTGCACATTTTGAAGACGGTGATGAATAACTAGTGACAAGCGTACTTCTGTGGGTGTCCACGGGGGGGGTATGAAATTACATATCTAACCATGTAAGAATTCTGTTGTTATTCAGTTGCAATTACTTCGGCTCGAATTGTTCGGCTGTAAAAGATTAACAATTCCACTGTTTAACTAGTACGTTGGGATTCCTGATAGGAACCGATTGTTTTCAAAGGCCACGTTTGCGTCTTCCGTATGAGTGGGGGTATTCCTGTATCCATCATATCGTGAAAGACTAACTAATACTGTCTAACTCCGGGCGGAGCACTTTGATTCTTTGAACGTTTGGCCCCATGTCAGCAGTTAACTTTAAATATATAATAACGTGCCTTCCTCTTAAAGCTCTCCTCAGCTAACCAGATTTCTATTCTCACAAGCCCTAGTCAACCACCCGTCTGTAGTTTGCTCGTAATTCAGCCAGCATTCATCAGGAAATCGCTGTTCTCAAAAACTATCTCAACAATTAATTTAGGAATAGTAAATTTCTAGAGGTTTGCCAACCTAAACGACTAGTCATCTGCGGCCTTTGCGAAGAGCAAATTCTTGGACAGCGCCACGAATTTCAACCTGTCATGTGGATGAATCGCCACATCGCAAGGAACCACATCGCTTATGTATTAGGATTCTGATGAGATGGCTTCGAGTCATCTAGTGAAGAAACTGCCAGACCATGATAGATTACGTTTGCATGAGCGCGGCTAATGTTGTTACGTACTTGGTGTCTAACAAATAAGCATCGTATATTCTGGAGGCAGCACAAGTGCCACATATACAGGCGCGAGTTCAAAGCCAATATAGGTGCATAACTGAAAGTATTTGTCCTTCAGGCAAATAGACCAAACATATTTGACAGCGATAAGGGTTCAAGTTCACGGCTAATCTCGATGCCGAAGTTGCCATGTGCTATAGTCAAGATTACTTCATCGGAAATTGATAACAGCTGAAAACAACTCGATCCTGGCACAACTTCCTTTTTACAATTGTCTGACCAACCTGCATCTGTGGCAATCCGGGGATAGGTTCAACAAAATATCTTACTCTCATAACATAAACCTTATGCAACGCAGTAAAATTAACCCAGTGGCCTACACTAAGTTCCCATTGGAAGTAGGACAAATTTTGATATCTTTAAATAATACTGTTAACGGTACGCAACAATCGTGGTATTCGTTTGCAATCATCCCACCTGTCACAGTTTGACTATGTCCGAGTGATTACACCATGGACACTTCATACCTACTGGATCTCCATAAACCTCAAGTTGTTGTCTTTTGACGACTGTTCATGATGAGTACGTGAATCTGTAGCAGATTCGAGCTAAGAAACTTCTGTAGTTGCTCGTTCAAAACAAGACAACCAGACACATATTGATTCGCATGCCAGTGACCCATTGAACCTTCTGAAAAATCGAATATGCAGATGATACAAACAACAACGTTGTGCAGCACATTCTCCCTCAGCTAACAAGGCTCCATTTAACAATACAACTACTATTTTAGTGTTCAGAACAACCAGATGTGTTTTCAGACCTCCTTTCCAAGGCCTGGCTAGGCTGTATGTGGTTGTGATGTGATGAGTGTTTTGGCGGTGAGGCAGAAAATTACAATGTAATCACGATTTGTACAGTTTCGAATAAATCACTATCGGCTAATCAGGTTACAGATATCATTCCAAAGGACGTAAATGATCAGAGTCTGCATTCATTAACTAGTTATCTTCTTGATGGCGAAATGAGTGCAGATGATAGTAACCGAAGTATCATGAAAACCGTTCTGACGGAGCATACTCCTTAAAGTCACAAGGCACAAACATGCTGAACCAGAGTAAAAGATGAACAAATACCAACTTGGAATTTTACTGGGAAGACCACGTAGTCTAACTGAAGGGTCATTGGCTCATTTTCCAGATGTACGCATCCACAAAATCCCAGGTGCAACGTAGGCGACAGTCGTCTTAAATTCAATTAATAAACGCTCCAATCAACAAAACATTATTTCTTACACTGCGATAAAACCTTGCATAAAATTGCAAAGATCATCGCGAGAGATGGGTACGAAGAAATCACTTGGGATATTCAGATGTTCCTATCTAGAACCCTGAAGTTTGGTTCGATTTTTCAATGAAACCAACAGGCCCGAGGTGAAATGCTGCTCCGTTATATATTATGTTGGAATGGTATCAAAAGAAATCTTGGACATTTCCATCACTAACAGACTCAGAACTCCGTCGATTACTAGGTGATTTCCTAAGATGAAGATCCGCAGTGTTCTTTTGTATAATGTATAAGGTTGCTAGAATATTTATTATAAAATCATCGTTGTTAGCACGGTTTATTTGTAGACATTGTTAAAATCTAACTAGAGGTCTGTTTTGCCCGTTCAGTTATTCAAGAAGCATCGTTTTATTTAAGAATGACCGGTGAAACCGCATAAACTGGCTGCTTTCAGTTTTGTACAACAGTTACCAACCCGTACGTTAGATATTCCTGGCAATTTTATCAACAACTTTGGATGATTATGTCATATTTTTTAATAATTCTCGGGCAGCTAAAAATTGTTATTCTTCTCGAGGACACAGAATTGGGTGTCAGGAAGACCCCAGAAATTTAAATAAATTAGAAATCCCTTGGGGACCTAAAAGTGAACTGACCACTTTTCTTTCGCGAGTACCGTCTGTTTAATGATCAACACAATGGTGTAGTCAGAGGACAGTAAACAGGTAGTTTGCGGAACTTTTCTGGCCAGTCAGTTGATTAATGAGGACCCATATGGACGTCGATCGATAGGGCTGACCTCGCACGGAATACAATGAAGAATCAAAACAAAAATATCTCAGTTTGAAATACTAGACGTGTAAGACTCAAAAGAAAACACTTGCCGAAACCGGTCACCGATCATACGGACCGCTGCTCACGAACGCAAATTTCACACGCAAACTTTGGGAGCTGTAAGTTGACGGTTGTATTACTCACGTCATTCTGATAGTGACCCATTTGGGAAGCACATAAGTTGCTACCTGATAAGTGAATGCTAGCTGAATGATGTTTTGACAAAGTAATGTTTGACAATACAGCCGTACTTATTTTGCGTTCTATTTTTGGTCCCCTTTTGGTAATTCCACCTTCGGTGTTCCAAATTGTAATCATTTGCCGATCAATATACCCGCTGGCTGGTGGACTACACACGATCCTTTGAACAATTTACTCTCATACGATGAGTCTTCTGAAATACGGACTATAGTCACGCGGGAGATGTCAATCGCTCGGCACAAAGAGAAAGTAAGTGAGGATCATGCGAAACAGACCGGTGGTGAACTAATGAGATAGGTCATATGTCTGGTCACAATAGGCACAACGGTCACAATCGTCTTGAATAAACCAAATCGGGAATGATCCAGTAGGGAGAAAGATAATGGAGGCACGCTTCCACATCGGTCATGTGAGAACATCCACTCTTGGTAACAGTGAGTATCCTGTGAGCTTGCTGAGAAAAGTGTTACAGTAGTGGTTAAGAGAAGAACGCGGCTTGAAATAACCCTATTATTCGGTCTGTAATATCAACATACAACAGCTTGTCCGTTGACCTCAACAGTTGAAAATCCAACTATAACGATGGATTGCACAGAACCAATAACTAGTGCATTTCATTTTTCAAATTTCAGCTCATTTATTTGAGACTGTGCGCAGTCAGTGGATACGACTTGGTATTTGGACGTAGTCAATCAGAGGAAAGAATCCAATCCCGCAGGCTAAGCCAAAGCTGAGACTGCCTTCCAGTGAACGTTACTAGCACTGGAAGGTCATCAAGAGTCAACCCGCAAGACGCCCGTATATTACCATGGTTGTTTTCCTGACATTTAGAACGCACAGGATCAAAGTTGTCACCAAACTTTGTACTGGAAGGTCAAAAATCTCCGGATTACTGCTACCTTGGCAGTCCACGACAAAAACTCCAGGGTACAAAGCCTGCCTCCTGAATGGGCAAGTATGTGACTGATACTTAGAACAAGTTTGCCCGAGCATAGCTTCGAGAGAAATTTATTAAAAGTATATGAAGATACGCAGTTAGTCTTATCCCCCAATGAACACAGAAAATGGTTAGAGGTCAGGATCATGGAATATGCAGCTAACCACAAATCTCACAGTGATCGCCATGGCAGAATTTCAACTCATAATGACTCAACGTAGATAGCCTAGCTACACTTCTTCGGTTGCTGTTAAGTCATTCATGACTAAGAGCCGGAAATGTGTACACTGCGCATAGAAATCATAAGCCGGATTTTGAGAGGTGTCGAAAGGCCCCGTCTAAAAGTTTCCATTGATTTCAGGATAAATTCAGGCATCTTCAGGTGCTGCAACACCCATAGATTTGCAGTTTCCGGAATGTCAAGCAGATAAAAATGTACCTGAAACTAACATACTGTTGAAGACAGCTACTACCTTTTTGAGTAAAACGTTTTGAAACTTTTGGAATTTTCGGAACATGATACGTTACCGTTCTAAACCTGTTTAATTATTTCGAGTTACTCACGAGAACTTGCACGTTCTCGTACGATCGTACAAGCGATTACATCAATCGCTCAACACTTATTCACACCTCAAGGTCAGTTGAACCCTGAGGAGGTCTGTCAAGCACGTTACGCAACAAATAATCGAAGGTTTCTCCATTTTACTGAAATGGTATCAATTAACAAATAAAAGCCACTCCTTTGCGTACAGAAAGACTTGAACATTACCCTGGCAACTGATGTACATTGTCTTGTGTGTATGAGTGCGTCTCTCCGCCCCGTCGTACGCAAAAACCAAACAGGATATATGACGTCAACAAAACTGTATTGTGTGTGTTTGTTCGATAGGTTATGCTAAATTCCGGTGATAAAAAGTTCAGGCGACGTTGAGTTAGGGAGCCAGACTACTAAAACATCTATTCGAGCAAATTTCTCTCATTTTTGTCTCACCTACCATTAGTTCAAAACTGCCCTGGCAATGTGGTACGATGTGGCAATCGAGAATACGGACGAATTTGAAAGAGGACATTTCACATGTGATGCCGCTAACAAGCATGAGACGAGTTGGCACTTCGTGGGTTTTGACGAGTCATTTGGCGCGCATATTACATTTTGTCAGTTGTGGGTAACTGTGCTTGACAGCGATGCGTTTGATTTTCGGTTGAGCGATTTTCCGCTTCATTTCTGCCATTGGTAAAATCTTGATTTTTCTTGGTTATCAGTCTTCCAGTGTAATTGCTGTCGATACTGGACAGTTTTGAAGGTATGCAAGAAGTGGATTATGGCAGTCGACTCCCATGTCACCAGTCGGTAATCAAAACGTCGTTCATCCAATTTAACAATTTCCGTAATTTCAAATTGATTAATGGACGTTAGTCTTGATGTTAATGATTTGTTTTAACGAGACACCTATTGTGAATTAGTTTCACTTGTGCATACCTACAAGATGATTGATTTGAATGTTTATTTTTGGCCAGTTGACTGTGTCCAGTATGGGTTCAACAACGCGTCGTCTAGTGAGGTCTTTTCGGATTGACACAGATCAGGATTCGACTGTGTATTGTCGGTGGGTGCAACTGTTATTCTTCTGAATGCGTTTCATTTAATATCTCTGGGAAAGTGAGTGCTTTGATTAAATATAGGCGATGGTCCCTTCTCGTTTTAGCCAACTATCTGATTATTGACAATCTGTTTATAATGAATTGGTTTGTAGACCAAAAGTATTTTGTCTTTCATGACTTTGAGCCATTTATATGTTTTCGTAAAGACTTCGTGAGCGACTGTTGTTACCCTGGATGAGTTGTGTTGGAAGGTAACTTTCTAGGCTTCCGCTTACTGGCGCGTTTCTAGAAAAAACTATTGAACCAAACGTTTGAGCATCATGTCTCTAAACAGTGGATGGCAAGTACATGATTTCCTGGATGAAAATTTACGAGCAGAACAACTACAGAACTAACCACATTCCCAAGTGTATGAGAGTAATCTTGAAATTTTAACTTCTCCCACCACGATCTCAACACATGTAAGAAAACTGCGGTGATGTATGCTATCTTCGAGTCATATTTGCAAGATCAGTGCCACATGCATCAAAGGAAATGTGTGTACATGAAATAATTAGTCTGTTAACGACCAGTTGAACATAATGTCACCACCACTGCGCTATTCATAGTATCCCCGTCATTTTTTATCTGTGACATGGAACATGTATTGTCTACCATGAGCTATTGGCGATAGATAGCGTTTTATGTAAGACAGGTCGGACAGGCGCACTCATACACACAAGACAATGTACATAAGTTGCCAGGTTAATAACCAGGCCTTGCCGTACCCGGCGGAGTAGCTTCCATTTGCTAAGTGATAACACCTCAGTAAAACAAAGAAACCTTCGATTAGTTGTTGCGCAACGCGCTTGACAGACCTCCTCAAGGTTCAACTGCCCTCGAGTTGTAAATAAGTGTCCAGCGATTGAAGTCGCCCCTTCTTTATGAACTGCCAGGTTTTCACTTTACTGAGACATTGTGATATCGATGAGTGTTTTGCGGACCCAAGCTGGAGTGTGTTCTTTAACCCGACTTCATGGTTACCGTTCCCTTCTCTTTATCTACGTGGACCGGCACTCAAGAGTTCATATGATGAGGAGAAATGGTATTCACAGCGCTGGTATCGTGGTTGTACTACTCGTGAACTACACGACCAGTTGGGTTGCACACAACCTGCGTTCCATGTCCAACCTGAGAAAAGTTTTCAATAGAATAATGTATCCACATGGATATTGTGTTCTTCATTGCAATTCTGAGATATGCGCTAACAATTCTCAGGCATCGATATTGCCATGCCCCAGGGCGCAGCACCATTTGTATAGTTCTAGCACTTCACTGGCAACGAGATCCCGTTTCTTGCCTGCTGTTCACAACGTCCAAAAAACTGATGCATACTTCGTACAGTTCCATTATGGATAGTAATATGAACTTTGCTGAATTAGTTGTAAAGAACATGGTTTTAGGGACAAATTGTAATACTCAACGTTTCATACACATTGGATGACCTTCGTCAAGAGTGTCATAAGTGAAGTCATGTCGACAGAATAATCAGAGGTCACGTAAGGTTTGTCATGGTTGGGTCAGCTTGTTTAGCTTCTGAAGGGATTAGCCGAATTCCCTGACCAATCTGTTGTGCACGTTAGGGGACTTGTTGCACGAATTCGATATTTTCAAATGTGATCAAAACATGGAACTGTTATTCTAGCATCCGATGTCAAATGCGGTTCAATACAACTGTCTGTTCGCGCCTTGGATTGAAAAAGTATAAATTCGTCGGTAATCGAGAAAGTTCCAATGACTTTCCCGAAACTAGAAATACATAATGCTATTTAGAGATGTGTGTAAAAGAGAATGAAACAACTAAAAATCCGCGGCCAGGCAGAACGTGTAATTTTCTTCGTGTTAAGTGTACACAAAGTATTTCCATCTCGCATACCGATGGCCAAAACATTTCTAGCTAATCAGCTTCCAGTACGCTTTAAAAGCACCATTTATCTCGTTTATCATCCATCCGTTGGGGCCTATTTTGTACATTGTGGCCTCCAAAATCTTCCGTCTAAAACAGTGGACACGTCTGTTCAGCTTATCTTACACGCAATACTGATATTAATTCTAGTTTATAAATCATACGATAATCTGTTGCACATGCTTAGTTACTATCCTATGTGTAGGCACAACGATAATAAATACTTTGTGGTCGAAATGTTTATAGGAAATACATAGGCTTCTCGTAATCTGCAAGAAACATTGTGAATCACTGACTCTCGGAACAATACCACTTTCGGCGACTATCTGGTAGACGTTCACCGCATGTTTATCAACATGCCAACCACTGCGATGATGCAAGCTGCTAAAACTCACCAGATAGCTAAATGCCAAAAAGCCTCATTCAATTCTGGATATTATTTGACATTCAGTAGATTGCTGTCTACATCAAGTATCACTATGGCGAAGTAGGTATATGAAACCTTGGAAGTTCATGAACATTTCTGTTTAATATTAAGTTGACCATCACTCACATTTGATCGCAGCCTCTGCATTCAGATAGACTTTCCAGCCAGCCTCTTTTGGAAAGAAGCACTAGACTCGAGTTTCGTTCTGATTAGAGCTCGTCACTAGTGCATATCCTTGCCACGGCTGGGATTTGAACTCCGGACATTCCGATCATGAGGCAACCGTGTTAACCACTGCGCCATTGACCTCACATTAGGCACGACCGAATCATCAAATCTGGACGTTCAACCACTCTCGCTTGTGAGCAGTGATCATGTTGCCCGGTCGTCTCGATAGGATTGGAATGACTGGGGTTCAAATCCCGGCCGTGTCAAGGATATGCACTACTGACGGGCTCTAATCAGAGCGAAACTCGAGTCTAGTGCTTCTTTTCGAA